>CAVNYN010213236.1:0-32397 GCA_963692815.1 Nyctanthes arbor-tristis
AAATAAAATTTATATTTTCAAGATTATTGACTTGGAGGCTCAAGGTGAACATTTTGGAAGCTTTTGGAGTTATTTTGTACTAAACAAAATGAGACTGTTCAAAAGTTTGGGGCAGGGCTGAAAGAGCCAATGAGAACCCGAGTTGTTCAATTCTTGAAACAGAACCTAGATGTCTTTGCGTGGGTCTATAAGGACATAGAGGGCATCGACCCCAAACATGCTCCATAAACTCAATGTCGACCTGCGGCTAAGCCAATAAACAAAAAAGACAATCACTCAATGGTGAAAGATATGAGGCCTTCGCCAAGGAGGTGGACAAGCTGCTTGGAAATAAATTTATAAGAGAAGTGCTATATCCTCAGTGGGTAGCCAATCCTGTCCTGGTTAGAAAGAGTAACGGCGCCTAGAGAATTTGCATATTTGAACAAAGCATGTCCCAAAGACAGTTTTCCCTACCCAGAATTGACCAGATGGCTGATGCCACTGCCAGACACGAGCTGTTAAGTTTCATGGACACTTATTCGGGTTATCATCAAATCCCCATACACCTAGGAGATGAGGAACACACTTCATTTGTAACATACAGAGGACTCTATTACTATAAGATGATGCCGTTCGGATTAAAAAAATGCCGGTGTAACTTACCAGCGACTGGTAAATTCCATGTTCAAGAGTCAGGTCGAAAAGACCACAGAAGTATACATCAACGACATGGTCGTCAAAAGCCTTCGAGCTGAGCAGCACATTGAGGACCTCTACAGAATGTTCCAAGTCCTAAAAAGCTACAAGATGAAGCTCAATCCAAAAAAATGCTCTTTTAGAGTGGCGTCAGGAAAATTCTTAGGATACATAGTTAATCAGAGGGGAATCGAAGCAAACCCAGAGAAAGTCAGGGCAATCCTCGATATGGAGCCTCCAAAGTAGATAAAAGAGCCTCAGCGCCTGATGGGGCGAATTACCGCGCTAAATCGCTTCGTGTCGTGATCAACGGACAAGTGCAAGCCCTTCTTCGAGGCCATTAAAAGATCGAAGGAATTCGCATAGACAGAGGAATGTCAGGTCGCCTTCACAAAGATGAAAGAACACATTTCTTCTTCTCCCCTATTGTCTAAACCCTTGATAGGGGAGACACTATCCTTGTATTTGGCCGTCTCAGAATCCTCGATCAGCGCAGTCTTGGTCAAAACAGAAGAGCGGCCCAGCTCCTAGTATACTATGTGAGCCACGCTTTAAACGGCGTAGAGCTCAGATATCCGCCTATGGAGAATCTCGCGTATGACCTCGTGATCGCCTCGAAGAAACTCCAGCCCTACTTCCTCGAGCATACAATCAATGTCTTGACCAGCGCCTCCCTAAGATAGGTCTTTCAAAAACCCGACCTCTCATTCGCTTTGTTAAATGGTCTATTGAACTTAGTCAATAAGGCATTAACTACAAGCCAAGAACGGCCATCAAAGGCCAAGCCCTGGCTGACTTTGTAGCTGAACTCACGCCTGCTGAGTCTTGTCCTGGTAGTATAGAGCCCTTAGCTTGCGAATTGTACACTGATGGATCCTCTACAAGCCATACCTTTGGAGGTAAAATCTTTCTGATCAGCCCTACAGGGAATTACTATTGTCAAGCTATCAGATTCGGTTTCGCCACATTCAATAACAAGGCAGAATATGAAGCAGTTTTGGTTGGGATTAGCATGGTGAAATCAATGGGCGTCAAAAGATTGATCATCAAGAGTGACTCCCAACTCATCGTAAACCAAACAAATGTAGTTTATAAAGTATGACGGGAAAAGCTCTACCAAAACCAGAACAGGCTGCTGGAAGAACTGAAGGGTCTAGATCACTTCAAAATCAAGCGAATCCCTTGAGCTGAAAATAGTCAGGCCAATGCTTTAGAAAGCTTGTGACCAGTAAGGGAGCAAGCGAGCTCCAAAGTATCCCGATCAGTGAGCTAACGGCCTCGTCGATCAGATCGGAAGAGCGTGATTGTCGACAGTGGAGAAGAACCAGACAAGAAACTGGATGGACCCTAACATCCAGTTCCTAAAGGAGGGAATGGCCTTCCCAAGTGTGGATGCCAGGAAGCTCAGACACTGGGCTACCAGATTCTCGCTCATTGATGGAAAGCTATACAAAAGAAGCTTCGCCGGACCACTCCTAAGATGCCTCACACGTACAGAAGCACGAGCCGTATTGGAAGAAGTACATTATGGAGTTTGCGGCAACTACTCAGGTGAACAAGCCCTAGCAAGCAAAATTCTAAGGTATGGATATTTTTAGCTTAGAGTTAGGAAAGACGTAATCGACTTCGTCAAAGCTTGTGATAAATGCCAAAGGTTCACCTCCCTCATCAAGAGCCCAACGGAAGAACTAATCTCAATCATAGGACCATAGCCTTTTGCCGAGTAGGGGGTAGATCTCATTGGCCCTCTCCCAAAAGGCAAATAGGGAACTTAGTTTGCTATTGTTGCGGTAGACTACTTCACAAAATGAGTCAAAGCCGAAGCCCTGGCCACCATCACAGAACAGAAAACAACGAGCTTTATCTGGAAATCAATTGTATGCTAATTTGAGGTCCGAATGCCATAGTCAGGACAACGGCAAGCAATTTGACAACACGATATTCAGATCATTTTGTGAAAAGTTAGGCATAAAGAACTTCTACTCCACCCCACATCACCCGCAAGCTAACAGACAGGTTGAGGCTATCAATAAAATTATCAAATGGACATTAAAAAAGCATTTGGAGGCCCTTGAGGGAAGCTGGACTGAAGAGCTCCCTACAGTTTTATGGTCCTATCGAACGACCTGCCAAACCGTGACCGGTGAAACGCCTTTCTATCTCACATACGGAACTGAAGCAATGATCCCCATTGAGTTAGATGTCCCTACCTCCACGGTAGCACATTTCAGCAAAATGAAAAACAACAAGCACCTTGCCAACGAGCTCGACCTCATTGCCGAAAAAAGAAAGTTGGCTGAAATTGGAAATACGGCATAGAAACGGAAGTGTGCTAGGTTCTACAACGCCGAGGTTTAAGTATGCCGTTTCGAAGTAGGAGACCTAGTCTTGCGCAAAGTATTCCTCTCCACTAAAGAGCCGGCCACAGGAACACTCGGGCCCAGTTGGGAAGGTCCCTATTGAGTCAAGCAAATCCTGCTAAACGAGGCTTACGAGCTCGAGGACAAGCAAGGGAATGAGTTGATGCACCCTTGGAATGCAGAACACCTGAAGAAATACTACCAATAGCCAGGTATCAACTCTAAAAGCCTTGCGCCTTGAATTGACAGGCCATACTCGGTAAATTAAATTGCTTTTATGGGCCCATGGATTTCTACATCAAATAATTCATGAATATTTGTTCAGTTCGTTTAAAGCATTACCCTCGCTTCTCCCCTCAAATAAGGTAAGTCTACGATTAAGTAAAGGTTAAAGCAACCATGGCAGGAACAAGCTTCCTGCCGGTGACCTAACACTTATCTAAAACAGATTTGACTTATTAGCACGAGAAACAACAAAATAGGCTTTTAGTGAACAACCTCACGTCTAGGTTAATGGTTATGCGATCAAAGTCAAGGCGAGCCCCCGACTAGCAACCAAACGCTTGTGATAATGGGTTATACGACTGAAACTAGCACAGGATTCTAGTTAAACTGCCTCACACTTGCACAAAATCCTCACTCGAATCCATTGTACGTGACCTAAACCAGAATGAGCTTCTGGTTAAACGTCCTAACACTTTGGTTTGTGGATTTGCCCAAAGGCATTGCATAGTTTGGGATGAATCAATTCAAACAAACAAACAGTTGTATGAAAACATATAAAAAAAATTTTTCATTCATAAGTATAGGGAGATATCAAAAATAAAGAGAAGTGAAGGGAAGTGAAGCTTCAGGTCTGGTCTCTCGGAGTAAGGGCCCCAATCTCCTCACCAACAGGAGCTTCAGCCTCGCATCCTTATCATCTGACCTCTCATAGTAGGAGTCGTGCTTGAGCTTGGCTACCTGCTCTTTGGGGAAAGCAAGATCATACTCAGGCTTGGCCTTCACGACCTCTTCAAGAATCTCTTTGGCCGTACAACCCGGCGTTAGCTTACTTATACTCCTCTGAGCTCTTATACTTGGCTGCCGCCTTTTTGTATCCAATCAACTCCTCTAACGCAGCCCTGTTCTTTGCCTCCCTCAGAGCTTGCTCGTGATTTGACCTTTTGGTCGCCAACGTGCTCTCCAGCTCTTTAATCTTCTTCGTAGAGGCCTCCAGGTCATTTCTCAATAGGGCAGCCTCATCCTTGGAAATGGCCAGATCCTGCTCCTTTTCCTTAAGGGCCAGCTCGGCCTCCTCTTTTGCCTTTGTGGCTAAGTCTGCCACTTTGGTTAGTTTCTTTATGTCTTGGATCACCCTATAAAACGAGCTTCCGCATGCTGGTCCGAGACAGCCAAGCGACCTTGTATAAATGCACTTGTTTGAAGGATCTCAGTAAGCGATATAGAGTTCGCATACTTCTCCCATTTCTTTGACCAGCTCCTGGCTATGTCGCTCATAGCATCACCGAGATCCTAGGCAGCCCCTCTGGAATGTTCTCGAGCGGCCTCTTTAAAAGATTGAAGCTGAACAGAGCCTTAGGCCTTTTACTTTCCATTTTTTCCAGCAAGGCCCGGCAGTTTAGTTGAATAGAGAGGAACAGGTCGTCCGTCAGCAGGTCCAGAACCCCTTTCTCCTAAACCAGTAGCCCCTCCCCATCTGACGCTGGGGCCAGGGGCAAAGAGGTAGAGGAGGAGCCAGGAGGGGTGGGTGATGGAACTGCCTGTTGTTGCTTGATGGGAGAATCAGTAACCGCAAGGTCGGCCTCTTTCGCAGTCCACTTATCCATGGCCTTCTCGCGAAGTCGCCTCCTCTGCTCTTTCTTCGCCAAGGTGGCGGCAACTTCTTCAGCAGAACTCATTTCCTGAGTCTGTTCTTGGCAGTTTTCCTTGCCTAGAAAAAGAAAAAAGCATGTGTCAGGTCGCCATAAGAATGAAAACAAATCCAGAACACGTTTGCAACTTACTGTTGTTGGGACTACTGTTGCTACGTTCCAACCTCAGCGCTGAAAGACCAACCTCGATCAGGGTTTCCTCATTGGTAAGGTCCTTAATGTAGCGAGCTTGATCTTCCAACCCAGCGACCTCTTGAGCTCGTTCCTTGAAGGTCAAAGATATTAAATGCGGCCTATCGACTCCTGAAACAAAAAGGAGAAAAATTTTGGTATTAGCTCGTTAGCTCCGAAAAAGAGTTCACTGGGTAGCCACTTACGAGCATTTACATAGTTGGTTGCCACATTTGTATCCTTGTGGTCTAGGGCTGGCGAGGTCCTCCAGTTGTCTCCTAGCCAGAACCAGCTCTCCTTCCACTCAGTGACTGAGTCTGGTACCCCCTTCACAAGATTGCCCAGAGGGCTCCTGATTTTCGGCGAGCGGCCACATAGAACCAACCTTTCCCTCTAGAGGAAGAGAATTTCAACAAGTAATAAGAGTCAAAATCCGCAAGGCTGGGAAATCCCAAGCCCTTACGCTGCCACAAGGCGAAGACCCCTATTATGGTCTTCCACCCTGTTGGTGAAATCTGCAAGGGGGCAACCCCCCAAAACGGCAACTACTAGGTCACAGGTCTGGGGAGAGGGACCTAAACCCGGCATAGAACATCTTCGTACTCGCGGTTACGCACATCCTCAGAGGATTATGGGCCATTTCCCCTTCATAAGGAAGCTACAGCGCTACATGACCCGGTACATGGTATTGACGATGAACGATACACAAATCCCCTTCCTCCACCTGTGAGGGGATATCCTTGGCTGTCCACGACAGGCCCTTCTCTAACACCACTGTCGCCAAAGGACCCCCACTAGAGCTTACCTCTGCTTCCTCCTTCTCTCCCTCAATCTCTCTCTCCTCCTACTCAACCTGGACTTCCGGCTCCTCTGCTCCTTCACTGAAGCGGCCGGTGCTCACTCAGGAGACCTCCCCTTCTCCAGTCACTATTTACCCAAGGCTAACCAAAGAAATCCCAGAAATTACAGAGAATGATTAGCTTAGAAAAAGAGAATCCCTTGAAGACGAAAGCCTCTTGCCGAAGTAAATAAGAGATAAAAGGGAAAATGGGAGTGAGAGAAAGAGTATAAATAAAGTTGGGTATGGCGTGACGGCTGCGTGTTGCTTTGGAAAGCGAAAGGGCAACAATCAAATGAATTATTACTACATTTAAGTCTTTGAAACACGCTATTCTACCAAAGAGGGACACGTGGCTAAGTGCTCCATCTCAACCGTTTCAAAATTCGAAGAGTCTAATTTCAAGAAGCAAAAAGTTTGAAGGGAATTATTAGCAGAACTTCAAGGCCGCTAACTCTGAGGGTCAGAAACAATGACCTTAAGGGGGCCATTTTGTAACTGCCAGGTCGTAAAGATCAACAAGGGTTAAAGGTCAACAACAATCAATGGTTGTAGAGTCTTGGGAACCGGCTCCGCACACTTCATCCAACTTAACGGCCTAATGACCAAACAACCAAAAGATTTAAAGAGCCCGTTTTAGAAACCTCAGGGGCAAATCCTCATTCCAGTGTTCTCGCTGTTCAGGACATCCAGGCGCTACGCTAACGAGCTCACAGTGCCCCAACCTAATGCCGTGACCTGTTGAGCATGCCAGCTAAGCACCTGCTTGGGAATCCACGCGAGGGACCTTTTCGCTTATGGCCGATGGGAGTTTAGCATTGAATGCAAAGTAATGGCCACCAGCCCCACACATACTTACGTAGTCACTAGTCAAAAAGTAAAGGTCAAATCCCAGTTGATATGACCCATAGGCCATTCATGTAGGCCCAGCATTAAATGCATATAATTATCGCCCCCATGTAATCAGCAAACTGGCATTATAAATAAAGGCAAACAAAACTGAAAAATGGGAGACACCCAAAAAATCTCATTCTTCTTATCTTTGGCACGTTTACTATCTTCCATTTATTATAAACATTCCTTGCCTCTAAACATTAACTGCACAAATCGATTCAAATACGAATTTTCTACGAATACAAATCTTGTTTGTTGAGTGGAAGGCTGAATTTGATGTCAACATAGGACATGTAAGTAGCTCAGGTATTTTTCTAACAGTTAGAAGAGTACAGCGGAATGTTTTGCGGATTTAGATATGTCTTATAGCACAAAACGCATAACTATCCTGGGAATGATTCGATAAAAGAGATATAGTCTCATTCTTCCTTAAAGAACAAGTAAATAGCCCCTTGTATTTTTCTAATGGTTAAACAAGTACAATGGAATGGTTCATGGCCTTAGATATTGTTTTCACACTATTTGAATAACAAGATACATAACAATCCATAAAATGATTTCTCACAAGAGATATAGTCTCGTTCTATCTGAAGAAAAGGACAAGTAAATAGCCTTGAGTATTTTTCTAATATTTAGAAGAGTACAATAGAATGTTTCATGGCCATCGATATGTTTTTGCACTATTCTAAATACAATACGCATAACTATCTATGGAATGATTCAATAAAAGAGATATAGCCCCGTTCTATCTTTAAAGAACAAGTAAATAGCTCTGTGTATTTTTCTAATGGTTAGATGAGTAGAACAGAATGATTCAGACACATTTTCGCGCTACTTGAAGTACGAGTCACGTAACTATCCATAGAATGATTCGTTACAACAGATATGCCATGTTCTATTTGAAGTAAGGACGAGTAAATAACCTATATTTTTCAAATGGTTAGATGAGTACAACTGAATGATTTGCGACCTTAGACAAGTTTTTGCGCTATTGGAAATAGAAGATGCATAGCTATCTAAGGAATGATTCATTACAAGAGATATTGCCCCGTTTTATCTTAAGAAATAGTCAAGTAAATATCTCTATGTATTTTTCTACAATAGAATGATTCGCAACCTTAGATACCTTTTCGCACTATTCCAAGTACAAGACACATAACTATCCACAAAATAATTTGTTAAATTAGATATAGCCCAGATCTATCTAAAAAAAGGATAAGTAAATAGCGCCGAGTATTTTTCTAATGGTTAGATGAGTAAAATGGAATGACTTGTGGCCTTAGATATGTTTTTGCACTATTTGAAGTATAAGATGCGTAACTATCCACGGAATGGTATAGTAAAAGAGATATAGCCTTGTTCTATATTTAAAGAACATGTAAATAAGCCCCATGTATTTTCTAATGTTTAGATGAGTTCAACTAAATAATTCGCGGTCTCATATACGCTTTTGCGCTACGCGAAGTATAAGATAGGTAAACTATACACAGAATGATTCGTTACAAAAGATATGGCCATGTTCTATCTGAAGTAAAGGATGAGTAAAAAGTTGGTATTTTTCAAATGCTTAGACGAGTACAACTTAATGATTCACGGCCTTAAACATGTTTTCACACTGTTCGAAATAGAAGACACGTAATTATCCATGGAATATTTGTTACAAGAGATACTTCCCTATTCTATCTGAAGAAATGGACAAGTAAATATTCCCGGGTATTTTTTCTAATGGTTAGAAGAGTATCCAAAATGTTTCGCGGCCATTGATATGTTCTCGTGTCATTTGAAGTACAAGATGCTTAATTATCTATGGAATGATTAGTTAAAAGAGATATGTCCACATTCTATTTGAAGAAAAGGACAAGTAAATAGATCTATGTAAGTTTCTAAAGGTTAGATGAGTACAATGGAATGATTCGCGACCTTAGATATCTTTTCACGCTATTCGAAGTACAAGATGTGTAACTATCCACTGAATAATTTGTTAAGAGAGATAACAACATTCTATCTGAAGAAAAGGACAAGTAAATAGCACTGGGAATTTTTCTAATGGCTAGACGAGTACAGCGGAAGGATTCGTAGCCTTAGAAATGTTTCTACGTTATTCGAAGTACAAGACATGTAACTATCCATGGAATGATTTGTTACGAAAGATATGGCCCCATCCTATCTGAAAAGCCCTGGGCATTTTTTTTTAATGGTTAGAAGAGTACAAGAGAATGTTTTGTGACCTTAGATATGTTTTCGTGCTATTCAAAATACAAGACGCATAACTTTTCACAGAATGATTCTATAAAAGTGACATAGAGTCGTTCTATCTTCAAACAAGTATATAGCCACATGTATTTTTCTCTAGTGGTTAGATGAGTACAACAGAATGATTCATGGCCTTAGATATGTTCTCGCCCTATTTGAAGTACAAGACGCATAATTATCCATGGAATGATTCAATAAAAGAGATATAATATCGTTGTATCTTTAAAGAACATATGAATAGCGCTGTATATTTTTCTAATGGTTAGATGAGTATAACTAAAAGATTTATAGCCTCAGATACGTTTTCACGCTAATCAAAATACAAGACACATAACTGTCCACGGAATGATTCGTTACAAGAGATGTGGCCACATTCTATAAGTAAAGGACGAGTAAGTAGCCCCTTTTTTTTCAAATGGTTAGTCGAGTACAATTAAATGATTCATGGCATTTGACATGTTTTCACGCTATTCAAAATAGAAGACATGTAACTATTCATAGAATGATTCATTACAAGTGATACAGCCCCGTTATATCTGAAGAAACGGACAAGCAAATAGCGTCAGGTATTTTTCTAATGGTTAGATGAGTACAACGGAATGATTCACGGCCTTAGACATGTTTTCATGCTATTCAAAGTGTAAGATGTGCAACTATCCATGGATTGATTCGTTCCAAGAAAATCATGTGGACAATTAAAATAGCTAGATAAATAATTATATACCTTTTAGGATATACATCATTCTCCTCAGCTAAGAAAAATTTGACTCCAGAGAGTTAAACAATTGCTTCTAAGCCAGGGAGGTCAATCTCTTATCTTTACCAAGTAACAATATTGAACTTGAGACAACCACATAAAATATATTTCAAACCAAGTAGCATGATCTTGTGTTTGCACAAAATACCAATATTCAAGGCTTGAGAACACTAAACTGAAGGACACAAACTAAGGAGGCCAATCTTTTGCACGAATTAAGTAGCAAAGCTGCTCCAAATAGATCGGAAGAACAATGCTCCACCTATCTATTTTTAAATTGATCAAAATATCTTTTTTGCTTTCTTCAAATGAAATCGTGTAGTTTTGTTTGATAGAATTACCCTCTTCACAAAATATTTGATCTTTCTTTGACAACAGTTTATCATGGAAGTCAACTAAAATTCCATCATATTCCATAATTCCTAACCTGTATAGTGTGCACCTTTCTTCCACCTCCAATTGGTCCATAGGGAGGTCCTTGCTATCATGATTCATCATGTCATTATCCCGTTCGTAAAGAGCAGTAACAATTTCACTATAATCGTTCAAAGTCTCAAGAGGTTTTTTTATACCTTGCATGAGATATGGATTGAGCTTAGCCACACATTTCTCAAATATTCTATCTGCCATGTTTGTTGCAATTGTAGAGCCTCAAATTATCCTTATGTAAACTAGCATAAAGGACCGTAAATAATTTTGGAGAGATATCATCACTTTCTTCCAACACAGGAATCATAATTGTCTCCATGGATGTTACAACATTTTCCCAGTTATGATCTACTGGGACTTTAAGGAATTGTTGGAACATTTCAATGATCATTTGATCACATTTAAGATCCAACATGATGACACAAAACCTCGATGTTGCCATAATTTCAAGAATGTTAAGTCCTTTGGCACATGATGTGCTAGATTTGTCAAACAAACATTCAAATGATGACACCATCAAGTAAAAGATATATTTGATTTTAGGAGCATCTAATGTAGTAATTCTGAGAATTTCACTTATGTAGGAAGCCGCTACTACATTTATGGCAAGCTCTGAATGTTTTAAAAGCTCATCCAACACCAACGCCTTCATTAGTGTAGAAAGAGCGTGTAACACTCCGTGAAATTTCAAAAATTCTATTTTGATTTAAATCTCGAATAATGAGTAACTATAAGAACTTGGTGAGTAATTTTTTGGATAATTAGCTAGGACATACTATAAGAATTTGAGAACATTTTTGTATATCTTAATGGGGATGAAAAATGATGTCTTGAAATTGAATCAACTATATTTATTTGGTTAGTAATGTTGCCAAAAGAACGACAAAGTCTAATCAGATAACAAAGAATGCTTAAACTAAAAAGGTGACACTATAGTATTATAGTCAAAAGGCCAAGGACTTAATTATGGAAGACCTTAAGTTGAAGGGTTCATTAAGTGATAAGTAGAAAAATCTAGAGAACACTTGGACCATTAAAAATGCTCACATGAATAAAATGAAAAAACACTTGGCATTTTTATTGGCAAGAATTCTCATGAACTTCCAATTGGACTTAATTCCATTGGCTATGTATAAATAATCTAGGGACAATTGGAGGCTCTTTCATTGGTGGAATCCAAAGAGTTTTAGAAAATAATTGGGAAATTCGTCCATAAATTAAGGTGTGTTTAGAACACCCTCAAAAAGACTTCAAAAACTCATCCTTTGTCTTCCAAACAAAGCTTTCGTCACATAGATATTAAATCCCTACTTTGAAAGGCTATTTCGCTTGAGGAACACTAGGAATTTGGGAGTATTATTCCACTCAAAATACCCAAAAGGCTTTCAAGAACCAAGCTCAAAGGAGAGTAACCAATACTTGGGTTCCTATGGCATGCATATGTTTTAAAAGAATGAGCAATTGTTTGTGCCTTATCATGAAAATAAATAGATTTGTTTTCTTGCATATGAATCACTAGCTTTGCCCAACCCGTTTTGTATGAAATTGCCTTGAATTGCTCCCACACCATGACCTATCCAATGATCCCAGGATAGGGAAGACTAGTGTGGTGCTTGAATTGAATTGATGATGTTATTTGATTGAAACTTCGGTAAGTGTCAACCGGAGTTAATTGTGGATCCATCTACCATTATGTTGCTATGGCCAAACTTGGCATTTGAAAGGCATTAATGCACGCTACGGGTAGAGGTAATTTTAGTGTTTAGGGCCCTATATTGCATTCAAAAGAAGTTTGTATATATTCATGTTTCATGAAATTTTAAGGTGAATGACCTCTTTTTGGCCTTATGGTAACCTAGTTATTGTGTTACTCATGGGGTACTTTGTATTCATTTAGTGTCTTTTATCTCTTTTGTATATTATCCATCTTAGAACCTATGAAAAGCAAGCCGAAGATTGGAGGCTCCTCCGAGATTCAAGTATGATTATGCATGTAATTGAGACGGATATTTGGGCGTACTATGAAGATGCACCGGAGTTCCGGATGTACCTAGGAACATCATATGAATATAACATATATTGTGCCTATACCCTCACTCACCTACATTATGATAAAATTTGGAAAGACAAACCTATGTATCTTAACTAATGTAATAGTCTAGTAAGTAAAGACGTTAGAATCAATATATGGATATATGTAAAAATTAAGATAAATATATATAGCATGTAATGTAATGGTAACTTTTGCCTAGATTGGGGACTCATTTTGCATGTAGAGGACCCAATCCTTTGTTTGCCGAGTAATCAATAAAATGGTTTTTATGTAATTGATTTTGTTTACCTACTTTCATGTTAACTTTTGACAAGCCTACTTTTAAATATATTTTAGATCTTCCGATCTTATTGAAATTGCATGTCTCGTCCCTAGTAGTATTTTAATTAGTTTCTTCAATAAGTTAAACGCTTCCACCATCATAGTAAAAACCTTTTAACAATTCATTATGTGAAATTAACCGACGCGTGATAGAGCGGGTAACATTGATACGGCAGGAGACTGATCTACTTGTGTTCTCAACTTAGTTAAGGGAAGGAGTTCATCACAAGATTTTGCAGGCCGAAGAAGTTCTTCTCCGAGCATTGTCAATTGTTATGCCACAACATTTTTTTTAAGACTTGGAGCCTTAAATCTAAACTGAGATCAGAAAAACCTCTTTATGTCAACTGTAAATACCTCTGTCAGCAAAATCTTTGAACCAGGCAGCAAGCTATAATTCCAAGAAGCGATGACTAAACTTCTAAAAGCAAGAGCTGAAGGTATAATTAGATGCAAACAATGGTGGTGAGTAATTCAAGCAGCGATGGTGGACAATTATAGGTTGTAGCAGATCCAGATGCAACAATATAGGGGCTTAATGGACAATCCAAAAACCAGTTCAGAATTGGCAGCAGCATGTGTACTGAACATGGCACGACAGTAGTATGGATGGACTAGCGGCGGGCTGAATCAATTATATGACTGCAGATTTTGGATTGTTGGGTGAAAGAGATGACTTATTTGGGCCGAATAGAGTAACTAGGTTATTTGTGTTGGGTTTGGGTAATGGGTTGAAATTGTAAGCTGGGGTAGTAGGGCTAATATGTTCTCTCTTGGATTGAATTTAAGACTTGGGTCCTTTAGATTTGCGCTAGCAGCTTTTTCTTGCCTCTTTCACGAAGATTTTTTATTCCTCTTCTTCTTCTATTCTATCTTTTTGTGTTAATGAACTGTATCATGCGTGAACAATGGACGATGAACAGTAACACAAACAGTAAATGCAGCTTCTTTTGAGAATTACTGTGGCTAGTTAAGGGGCTAAAATTGATTGTGTATATGATCGAAAGGTGACTAGTTTGGTAAGCGCTTAAAAAATTCTAGGTCAAACAAAACGACTTCGCTCTAATACCAAATTGATGCTGAACAAAATACAAGATCTCGCAAACCCCTACACAAAACTCACAAGTTCTTGATACAACTCGCAAGTTGTAAAAAAATCAAGGCAATTATTAAAAAGAGTTTTATTCATAAAACGTAGGATGAATTAGTACAATGAGACATGCCCTCTATTTATGGGGCTCAAAAACCTAATTCTAAGGAAATTACTTCTAGCACAAGTAAGCCACTAAAACAAGTTACCTTCTAGACCAAGTAATAATAGAAAAATCTAATTAAATTAAATAAACTCTAATCTAAAATAACAATAAATTGAAATAACCTAGATAAATAATTATATCCCTTTTAGGATATGTATAATTCAAATTGATGTCGAACGAGCACAAGAAGCTCGCAAGCTCCGACACAAGAACTTGTAAGTTCTTGATACAACTTTTAAGTTGTAAAGATCAAGAAAATTATTAAAAGGAATTTTATTCATAAAAAGTACTATTGATTAATACAATGAAATAAGTTATATATTTATAGGGCTCAAAGTAACCTAATTCTACAATAATTAAGGAAATTTCTACTATAACAAGTAAACCACCAGAACAAATAACCTACTAGACTAAGTAATAATAGAAAAACCTAATTAAATTAAATAAACCCTAACCAAAATAACAATAAATTAAAATAGGGTAGATAAATAATTATATCCCTTTTAAGATATGCATCAGCTTTTCTGTAACTTAAGTTCTTCAAATTTGGCATCTAGAAGAAATTGTCTATGTGATGTTTGGCGTAGTTAGAGTTGCCTATGTAAGTTCACTGGTCTGACATGGTCTAGGTGGCAATTCAGTAGGATTTTTTGCTATATCATTGGGTTGACTATAATTTGTAAATGAAGCCAGTAGTAATTTACTCGTAATGTCATACTAACAAGGTTGGCTTTTGTGCTATCTTCTAATTTGACATTCTGAAATTTGCCTTGTGATTATAGTTGTGCTTATGCATTTACTAAATTATTTATTTGTTTTACTTATTTATATCGCGCTTTCCTAATTCTATTTCTATTGTATGTAGGCCATAATGAATCTATAAACATAGGAAACAGGAAAATCTTTAAATGTTATATTGGCAGATAATTAGTATTCTAAAAAGTGTGCCTAATGTAATGACCCATTCATTTCTATACTTGTCTGGAAGGATCTAAAAGGCCGACTTGGGGGTCATCTTGGTGGAATATTCTAGAACCGGTTGAGCCTAGCGTCTTGTGGAACATTCTAGAATTTATTCGAGAATATTCTATTGTAAATATCTTGTAAGTAGCTTGCAGAGAATTCTAAAAAAGCAATCGTAGCCGTTGGATCAAAACAATCTCCACCATTCATTCCAACGGGGCGGAACTATAAATAGGTCCTTGGTGTCTCATTTGTAACCATCCAATTCTCTCCAAGTGCAAAGCTTACAACCATTCCCATAACTCTCTTGGGTTCTTTCTTTAACGTTCTTGCTATCGTTTCTTGTTGGTGTGCCAAGTTTTCAAAGACGTCCAGCATCTTTGGCAAACGGGAGGCTGACTTAGTGTTCTACCAAAGGGTCAGACGTGAGACGACTCTAAGGCCGCGCATTCCTTGTGAGAAAATAGCAAGTACGTGACACGTGGTATCAAAGCTGAAGGTTGACGATATCAAGTGGGGAGAACAATTTCGGCACTATGTTGGGAGACATACCAGTATGTACGGCCGACCTCACCAAGGGGGAGGACGTACATGGGCGTGACGTCATTCCCAAGGATGGCAAGAGAGTGAGGCACTGAAGCAAGAGCAAGGTTTAAGGGCCTTGCCGACAAGGAGCACCAAGTTATCTTCACTAACAGGGAGGAACATATTGAGGCCGTTGAACGTTCACTCATGATGTTGGAAGAGCATTCGTTCGGGCAACTTGAAGCTCTTAAGGTAGAGCAATGTACACTCTGATGGGACATGGCCGCGTTGGAGGTCAAAGTCATAGATGCCGTTACGGCCATCCAAAATCAATTCAACAAGCTTTATGATAAGTGTATTTTATATACAAAAATACTTCTCTTAACTTATTCAATTCGATATGAAATCGAGCAGGTTTCTACTTAATTTGTGTGGACATGGTTCATATAGGTGAAACGCTCAAATTGGAGTGATACCAAATGAAAAGAATGATTTTTGAACCAAATTGAGGCTTTACATTCAAAATATGACATCAAGGTGTGATTGCTCGAGAATTCGGGGTGAGAAGACTAATGGAAACAAGTTTGAGGACTAAATGTCACTATTGAGGAACTTGAAGGAGATCATCTATGCCATTTTTAAAGAGAGTGGGGACCTTTATGAAGAGTTCAAGAATTTTGGGGACTTTTTTAAATGAACAAAAAAGCTGAAAAGACCATTACCGCGAGAAAAAGTCAAAGCAAGGACCGAATCGTACGCCTTGGAAGTAGGCCACGGGTAGGCCGCGGCAAGAATACCCGCTGCCACTGCGGGCTGGAGGAAAAACCTGCTGGCCCCTTTTTGACACAATTGAGGGTTCTAAAGCGTCTCCCACTATAAAAGGAAGAAAATCCATCCGAAAAAGGGAGAACTCATCGTAGAAAATCAACTTTGAAGGCTTAGGAACAAGAGGGGCTTGGAAATTGAAGCTAGGGTGTTTTGAAAGATTGAAGAATGGAGTTTGTGTATGGTACGTTTTCTTCATTATTCTTCATCTTTTCCTTGCAAGATTCTGGTCATGTATTCAAACCCTATGAATGCTTATGTCATGATTTTCTTTACTATATTTAACTAATTTTCCTTGCTGAGACAATCGATGAAGCAATAGACATGTTTTGATTGTGTTCTTTCCATTCATGACTTTAATTATTATTGCGTACTTATTTTCTATTGTGATCTTTATTTGCCCTTTTATGAGCGTGATCAACTTGTAATTGTGTTTGTGAATTCGTGAGGAGACCGAGAGGTAAATAACCAATTTAGCACTGTAATAGAAAACATGAATTGCATAAGAGATAGGGATATACTTTTATGATTTGTGAAATCGTAAAAATGGTTTCTTGTTAATTAATGCACTCGACTAGGTTGAAATTCACATAGAGATATAGTGGGTTTACTTGGTTGGGTAGATTTGAATTTGCTCGAAAGAGGTTTTCAATTAAATTTGTGAAACTGATTGTGAGTACGTGAAGGTAATTGTCATGAGGGGGATTGCTTAGTTAGAATGCCTGTTTATTGTGGATTCATGAGTCTCAACGCCTTCATTCATATATTTCCTATCATATCAATTTGAGTTGCTTCTTAGATTAAGGTAGTTAAAGCATTTAAATTTTAGTTTAGACATCATTATTCTTTTAAAAACTCTTTAATTTCTTTATTCAATTGGTGTGAAATTAACTTAAGTGAAGTAGGTGACAACTTTCCCTGTGGAATCGATATTCAGGACTCATCTAGTCCTATATTACTTAAACGGTATCGTGCGCTTGCGATTTTGCGTATCAAGTTTTTAGCACCATTGCCGGGAACAGTTTTGATTATTTATTTAATTTGGTTAATTTTACCACTAGTTGAACTGTTTTTATTTTTCTCTCAGGTCCTTGCTGGTGGTGCATGATACGTTCCTCTTCGGGTTTAGTACTTCCTGACCTAGAACCAGAATGTGCATTTCACAAATGACTCAAGGAAAAAAGGAAGTTTTATTGAAAAAATTACCCATAAATGATCAACAGAATGTGTTAGATGGAGGGGATGGCTGACTCCCAGCACTGAAAGAAAATATTCCACCTCAACCTCCACCTCCAATTATTATTGACAATGATGATCACCCATTCAGTGAACTTATGGTACTACCGCATCCCACAAGTCAATCTAGTGTTGCTCGACCAGCTTATGGGAGGCAAAATTTCCAGTTAAAGCCTGATTTGATAACTATGATAAGGAATATATGTTCCTTCAATGGCCTAGCGAATGAAGATCCCCATGCTCATATTACGGATTTTCTGGACTTATGTGACTCTGTATCCTTTGATGGTGTTTCTGATGATGCCATAAAAATAAGACTCTTCACACGTACTTTAAAGGGGGTGGCTCGTGATTGGTTGTCTTCTTTTCCTACCCAGAGCATCACAACTTGGGAAGATTTGGCACAGAAATTCTAGACCAAATATTATCTGCCAGCTAAAGCAGCAATGTTACTTAAAGATATAACTAGTTTTGTTCAGTATGAAGCTGAGACTCTTTATGAAGCATGCGACAAATTCAAAGGACTCCTTAGAAAGTGTCCAACTCATGGGCTCACCAAATTTTATCAAGTAAAGTATCTTTACGGTGGGCTTACTTCAGGAAATCGAATTATCCTAGACGCTGCAGCATTAGGATCAATTACAGCAAATTCTCGAAATGCAACATATTAGCTGCTTGAGCGATTAATGTCAACAAATGCTTTGTTTCCATCTAGAGATAGAGTTTTGCATAGAAAAGCAGTTGTTACTCATGATAGTGGTGAGTACTCAATATTAGCAGCTCAGATAGCGGCCATGAATAAGAAGCTTGAGGAGATAGCGGCCGGTCATCAGGTAAAGGCTATGCAAACAAAAAATATAGCTTGTGAAAATTGTGGTGCTAATCACCTATTTGCTAATTGTCCTTTGGCTCATATGGGTGGAGTTGAAGATGTGAGTTATGTATAAAATCAACAGAGACAACAATGGAATCCGTATTCAGCCACATATAATGCAGGATGGAGAAATCATCCGAATTTCTCATGGGGAGGAAATCAAGCAGATAAACCACTAAAGATGCAACAACAACAAATTCAGAAACCTGAGGAGAGATCATCTCTTGAGAATGTAGTGGAACAGCTAGCCAAACAGACTAGCCAGTATGTTCAAATGAGTGAAGCTTTCATGGTCAAGACTAAGGCTTTTATGCAAAGAACTAAGGCAGACAATCAGATTACTAAGGCAACAATTCAGAATTTGGAGATGCAGGTTGGACAATTAGCAAAGATGATGCAAGAAAGACCTTATAGAGCTTTGCCCAATGATACAGAGTAAAACCAAAGGAGCAAGTTATGGCGATTACAACAAGGAGTGGGGGTCAGCTTCTAGAAATTCATATTGAAAGGCCATGTGTAAAAGAAAAGAAAGATCAAGCTTTTGAAGCTAAAAAGGAGAAAATTGAACACCTGCCATAAATTGTTGAGATGCAAAAACTTCAGTAAAGGCCTATGTCCCTCCCATTCCATTCCCACAAAGATTGCAAAACCGCAAATTGGATAAGAAGTTCACTCAGTTTCTAGACATGTTCAAGAAACTCCATATCAACATTCCCTTCGTAGAAGCATTAGCACAAATGCCCTTGTACTTGAAATTCATGAAGGAGATGTTGTCCAAGAAGCGCAAACTTGAAGACTTTGAGACAGTGGCTTTAACCAATAAGTACAGTGCTATTATGCTGAACAAATTACCTCCGAAGTTAAAAGATCCAGAGAGCTTTAAGATACCTTGCACTTTTGAAAAATTTTAGGTCTATAATGCATTATGTGATTTAGGTGCAAGTGTTAATCTGATGCCCTTATCTGTCTATAGGAAACTGGGACTGTAAGGAGTAAAAGAAACAACAGTTTCATTACAGCTCACTGATAGATCCATCAAATATCCACGAGGTGTAGTTGAAAATATACTCATCCAAGTAGGAAAATTTATATTCCCAGTCGACTTTGTTGTGTTGGACATAGAAGAAGACCAACATGTACCTATAATTTTAGGCCGACCATTCTTAGCAATAAGTCGGGCCTTAATTGATGTTGAAGCGGGTGAGTTACTCTTAAGGGTACACAATGATCAAGAGAAACTAAGTGTGTATCATGTACCTGAACAACCATCGAAATGGGAGGATTTGCATGATAATGGATCAAGGGACACGACAAGAAGGATTGGTGAAGTCCAATGAGGCTGAAGAAGGCTATGAGGAGAATGGTCCAGCCAAGGAGAACAAGTATAATGTGTGTAATTATAAGCAATGCAATTCTCCAAGATTCAGTTGGAACCACCTTGACTGCTCATCAATAAATTCGAGCTCTAGACTATAAATTGAGCGCTCAATGGGAGGCAACCCATTCTCTATCCTTGTTTTTTTCCTTCACTTTGATTTGTGCATTGCATGTAGATTCTAGGATTGCATATGTTTTAGGCACATTTATTTCTAATTTTATGTTTATTTATTTTTATCATATCATTAATTATAAATTCGCATTCCAACAAAAAAAATCGTTGATCACGGTATTAAACCGCGGCCAAGTCGCAGTCCTTTAGATTTCTCTATTGCCGTGGCAGGCCGTGGCAAGCAAACTGCGGCCTAGCTGCAGGCCGGGTTCTGTTGTCAAAAACCGACCCCCTTCTCTTGTTTAAACCCTTAAAACGTTTTTTTAAGTCTAATTCTCTCCCTTTCAAACTCTAAATAACATCACGAATTGTTGATTTGAATTGTTGCTTGCAGGTTTCCTCCCAAGATCTTTGTGGTTATGCAACCCCAAGTGCCCCACTTCCTTCTGAGATGAGAGTTTCAATCAGAATCAACATTTAGCCCAAATGAGCTTTATCGGGTAATATCCTTCTTTTGTTTTTCTTTACATTGGGGCAATGTAAAATTTCAAGTTTGCAGGAGGTGCAGCCTATTTTGGAAGTTGATGTATATTTTGGTGTTATTAACATGTGAAATGTAACCATATTCACTTAAGTTGTTAATGAAAAGAAAAAAAAAGGTAGAGAAAAAATTGTGAATTTTTTTTTTTTTTAGTTTTATCATTTTGCCTTGCCGACTGGTTTGATTGAAATCATGTGGAACTTGTGTTGTTTGTGATTTGTGATGGGGCATTGCTATATAAGTTAAATTTGATGAAAATTAGCTTGTCCACGTTTGACTTGTTCTTTATTTGACATAAATCACCATAATCTATACTTTGGTTGGGTGAATGGTTTAGATATTAGTCAAAGTGGAGAATTAGAATACCTTACCCTTTCATTATTCTTAGTTGCAAACCCTATCAAGTCTAAGTTTGGGGAGGTTGAACCTTGAGGATGCTAGCAAGGCTGGTGTGGATTTCGTTCATGTTGAAAAATTTGTGTGGAGTGTTTCCGGTTAACTAATAGAAGCTAGGCGATGACCAGATGTTGGTGATCTCATCCCTATTTTAAGTCTTGCATAGATTAGGTTTTAGAGAAGAAGGAGAATGCCTTCGATGTGTCTTTACCACTCTTCAAAGCATGTGTGACTCGAGCAATTAAGTCCTTAGGGGTCTTTCAAACCAAGTGCCCTGGGTCAACTGAATCTGCAGTCGCCGGCCCAAAGCTCGCTAAAGAGTCATATAAAAAGCCCTGTGAAGAGATGGATTGCACATAAGACATATGAGACTTTTGAGAAAAAAACATAAAGAAATCTCAATTGAAAAAAAAAACAAAAAAGGATTCTGGCTTTCAGAAAAAAAGAGAAAGAGGAATGTTGTAAAAAAAATGGGGGAATGAAGTGGGAGAATAATAAAGGCAAGACTATACTTCAATTTTGGGGATGTAGATAACTAGTGGGTTTGACTGCCTAGTGAATGTTGGGAAAGTTGGGGCCCTCAAAAATTGGGAGAATCCTCATTGACTAAGCTAGTGTTTTTCTGGTAAGATGTAAATCGACTTGGTACTTCATTGAGATGTGAGAAATTTAAAACCGATAGCATATACCCTCATGAAAAAAAAAAGAGGGGAGTGAGAAAAAGAAGAAAATAAGTTTGGAGGATGTGTGCCTCTTACAAGAAGGTGAGAACATATGTGACTATTGTGGTTTGGGATGCCCTACCAGAAGATGTATGATGGTGGATGTGATTATGCCCATTCTTTAGTCAAGCATTGGATGAGTTCACTATTGGTGGCAACGTTATGTGACAGTCATGAATGACATAGGTTAGGATGTTGGCAAGTCTTTTATTTTGTGCTGCGTTAAATTTTATTTTGTGTCATTTAATTTGATGGGGTAAATTTCTTGCTCGGGATGATCAAGGGTTAAGTTTGGGGGAGTTTGATAAGTGTATTTTATATACAAAAATACTTCTCTTAGCTTATTCAATTCTATATGAAATTGAGCAGATTTCTTCTAACCAAGTGAAAAGAATGATTTTTGAACCAAACTGAGGCTTTACATTCAAAATATAACATCAAGGCGTGATTGCTTGAGAATTCGGGGTGAGAAGACCAATGGAAACAAATTTGAGGACTAAATGTCACTATTGGGGAACTTGAAAGAGATCATTTGTGTCCTATTTAAAGAGAGTGGGACCTTTATGAAGAGTTCAAGAAGTTTGGAAACGTGTTTAAATGAAGAAAAAAGCTGAAAACGACCATTACCGCAGAAAAAGTCAAAGTAGGGACTGAATTGCACGCCTTGGAAGTAGGCTGCGGATAGGCCACGGCAAGCATACCTGCGGCCACCCGCAGGCTGGAGGAAAAACCTGCTAGCCGTAGCTAGGCCACGGCCACCCACGTCCCGTATCAGGAAAAGCCGTTTAACCCATTTTGGCCCCCTTTTTTGACACAATCGAGGGTTCTAAAGCGTCTCCCACTATAAATGGACGAAAATCCATCCGAAAAAGGGAGAACTCGTCATAGAAAATCAACTTTGAAGGCTTGGGAACAAGAGAGGCTTGGAGATTGAAGCTAGGGGTCTTGAGAGATTGAAGAAGGGAGTTCGTGTTTGGTGCAAACGTTTTCTTCATTATTCTTCATCTTTTCTTTTCAAGATTATGGTCATGTATTCAAACCCTACGAATGCTTATGTCATGATTTTCTTTACTATGTTTAACTAATTTTCCTTTTTAAGACAATCGATGAAGCAATAGACATATTTTGATTGTGTTCATTCCATTCATGACTCTAATTATTATTGCGTACTTATTTTCTATTGTGATCTTTATTTGCCCTTTTATGAGTCTGATCAACCTGTAATTGTGTTTGTGAATTCGTGAGGAGACCGAGAGGTAAATCACCAATTTAGCACTGTAATAGAAAACATGAATTGCATAAGAGATAGGGATATACTTTTATGATTTGTGAAATCGTAAAAATGGTTTCTTGTTAATTAATGCACTCGACTAGGTTGAAATTCACATAGAGATATAGTGGGTTTACTTGGTTGGGTAGATTTGAATTTGCTCGAGAAAGGTTTTCAATTAAATTTGTGAAACTGATTGTGAGTACGTGATGGTAAATTGTCATGAGGGGAATTGCATAGTTAGAACGTCTGTTTATTGTGGATTCGTGAGTCTCAACGCCTTCATTCATATATTTCCTATCATATCAATTTGAGTTGCTTCTTAGATTAAGGTAGTTAAAGCATTTAAATTTTAGTTTAAACATCATTATTATTTTAAAAACTCTTTAATTTCTTTATTCAATTGGTGGAAATTAACATAAGTGAAGTAGGTGACAACTTTCCCTGTGAGATAGTTATTTGGGACTCCTCTAGTCCTATATTACTTGAACAGTATCGTGCACTTGTGATTGTGCGTATCACTTTACGACAAGGTATGCAGGACTTGGGACATGCAAGAAGGCTACGGCTAACGTGGGTGCTAGTTCGGGGGTCGGTACTCCTAAGTTGGACTATCCAAAACCTAAGGAGTTCAATGGCAAGCGGGACTGAAAGTCGATAGAGGACTTCCTTTGGCGAATGGAAATCTAATTCAATGGCGTGAACATTGTCGATGATGGAACAAAGGTACGTCACGCATCTATGTATCTTACTAACGTCGCTTCTCTATAGTGGTGTCGTAAGCACGCCGACATTGAGAAGAACATTTGCAAGATTGATAAGACAAGCATTCAGGAGTATGTTAAAGAGTTTACTATGCTTATACTTCAAATCCCGAGCATGTCAGACGACGACCTTCTTTTCTGCTTCACCAACGGTCTACAAAATTGAGCCAAGCAACAGCTGCAATGTTGGTGAGTGAATGTCGGTTGATGAGGCTATTGTCGTGGCTGAATCTTTGACTGAGTACTAACAGAGTGGGGAGCCATCCAAGCAAAGATTGAAGGGCTTCAAGGGTAACTCGGCCAAAGGCGGGGGAGATAAGAAAGATAAAAGGTCGTCACCAAAGGGACGCAACGAGTATAACGATGGCAAGAAGAAAAATCCCTTCAACCCATAGGGTGGATGCTTTTTATACAAACGGCCCCATCCCATGCGGGATTGCCCCAAGTTGGGGTTGTTGGCGGCCACGGTGGAGGAACGAGTTCTATCCTCAAGCCATGACCAACTGGTGAAGCATATTGGGTCTCTACAATTGCTAAATGCCCTTGATGTCAAGCCCGTTCCAGCATCTAGCGGGAGCTAAGGGCTTATGTATGTAGATGCCTATGTCAACGGTCGACCTACTTGGGCTTGGTCGACATAGGTGCTACTCACAACTTCATCATGTGGGATGAAGCACGATGGTTGGGCCTTTCTATCTCAAGGGGTGGCGGTCTTCTCAAGACCGTTAATGCCAACACCAAGCCTCTTTGTGGCATGATTCATGGGGCAAACCTCTGCCTCGGCACATGGCAAGGCAAGATAGATCTATCGGTGGCACCGATGGACGACTTTCTGTTAGTGCTTGGCTTGGATTTCTTAAGGAAGGTTAATGCCATTCCCATGCTATCCTTTGGGTCGGTATATGTCTTAGAGAACGAAATGTCTTGTATAGTACTAACACTGCTGTTAGGGGCTAATGATGCCAAGAAACTCTCGGCCATGCAACTTGCCAAGGGTGTGAAGAAAGGGCAACCGGCGTTCTTGGTTACCTTAAAGACGGAGGAGACATCGAGGGACGACATTGATACTGATTTGCCCAAGCTCATCAAGGATGTTTTTGTGGAAAAAAAGGACGTCATGCCATTGGAGCTGCCGACGAAGCCACCACCTAAACGGGAGGTGGATAGATCGGATCGAGTTGCAGTCGGGTGCCAAGCCGCCGATCGTGGCACTATACCATATGGCACCCCCAAAACTTGAAGAACTAAGGATGCAATTGAAGGAGCTCCTAGATACCGAGCGTATCTGACCGTCAAAAGCACCTTTTGGCACACCGATGTTATTCCAAAGAAAGCAGGACGGGTTGTTACGCATGGACTACCGGGCGCTCAATAAGGTAACAATCAAAAACAAATACCATATTCCTTTGATTGTCGATTTGTGTGATAGGCTTGGTAGAGCCAAATACTACATGAAGGTCAATCTAAAAAAGGGCTAGTACCAAGTAAGGATTGCCAAAGAGGACATGCAAAAGACTACATGCATTACTTAGTATGAACAAGATCTTTCAGCCATACTTGGATCGGTTCATGGTCGTATAGCGGTTCGTGGTGGTCTATCCCGACGACATCGTTGTTTATAGCAATAGCTTGGAGAAACATGCCGACCACTTACAAACAGTGTTTCAAGTGTTGTGGGAGAACGAGCTACACATCAAGAAGTCCAACTGCTCGTTTGCTAAGGAGAAAGTGCCTGTCCTGGGCCACATCATTGGGCACGGCCGGCTACGTATGGGCAGGGCAAAGGTTAAGGCAATCATGGAATGGGAGCCACCGACCAAGGTAACAGAGCTTCGATCATTCCCTGGACTTGTTAATTACTCATCAGTTTATCCAAAGCTATTCTTTAAGGGCAGCCCCGTTAACAGATCTCTTGAAGAAAGGTAAGCCTTAAGATTGGTTGGAGAAATGTCAACCGGCCTTTGACGACTTGAAGGCCGAGATTAGCGAGGAGCAGGTTTTGGTGTTGCCGGTCCTGGTGTTGTCAGATTTCACCAAGACGTTTGACATACACACAGATGCCTCCGACTTTGCCATTTGAGGGGTAGAGCCGCAAGCTCAATGACACAGTGCTTCACTACACCGTACAAGAGAAGAAGATGACGGCTATTGTTCATTGCTTATGGGTGTGGCGCCATTACCTAGGAACTAAGTTCATCATCAAGACGTTTGACTTTGCCATTGGATGGGTTCTTATGCAATAAAGGCATCCTATAGTGTATGAGAACCGTAAGCTCAACGACAAGAAACGACGATACACTGTATAAGAGAAAAAGATGACGGCTATCATTCATTGCTTTCAAGTGTGGAGCCATTATTTGTTGGGATCTAAGTTCGTCATCAAGACGGACAATGTTGCCACGAGCTACTTCCAAACTCAAAAGAAGCTTACATCTTAGATTTCTTAGCGAAGTTCGACTACATCTTAGACTACAAACCCGGCAAGGCGAACGTTATAACGCCCCGAATTTGAAAAAGTATTCGGGTCGCTAGTTTGACTTTTCTTGTTAACTGTTTTTTTAAATAATAAAATGTGGAAAAAGAAAAAATTTAATAAAGTAAGTTTTTGACGAGTGCGGAAGATAACCATCAAATATCAATCTTTAACGATTGTGAAAAAAAAAAGTGGACATCTCAAATGTTTTCTCCATAATTAATAGACAATTTCCAAAAGATTAATTTTTCAAAACATGATTTAATTGTGGCCACCGCTTATCATTCCACCACCGGCTCCGAAACCTGAAATTTGTTAGATTGAAAAGAATGAGTATTTTAAATACTCAGAAGACTATGGATGGCAGAAAAATCCGATCCACTCCATAACCCGACGGATACCCGATCTGTTTGAGGAAAAAATTCCTAATCTGTGGATTGTGGAGCAAATTACGGTAAAATTTATGATCTGATACATGATAGCAGATTGGATCAGATCGTGTCGATCTGATCTGATCTGATCCATTTAATAATTATTATAAAAAAAGGAAAAAATTTTATCTTCACAGAATCACATTCGGTTAAGTCAACACTCATTCACTCCGCACCACCACCAGTCCTCCCTCCCACCCATGAACCTAGTCTTCAGCTTTAAATCCCCTTCATCCCTCAGTCTCTCACGCAAGTCGCAATGCATGGCCATCTCCCCTGTTCCGTCGTCCGGTCGCCTGAGCCACTCGGTCACCGCCTCCGGCCCTCCAGCCACCTCGAGGTTGACTATCTAGGTTTGTTAATCCCACATCTCTAGCTCCTCTCTCACTTCGTTTATTGCTTGGCTGGCCGATGGCCGTCTTCTTCTCTAATTGCTATATCTAGTTCTTCAAACTGAAAATCTTTAGCAAACATTTAATACTTGGTTAATTAAGTTAAATTATTTCGTGTTTAGTTTATAGTTTTTGAACTCCTTCAATTAAATTTTCTTTTTTTGGATTGTGTTTACTACTAAGCTGGTTGTAAATAAATTTACAAGAGTGAGAGATGTCTTATGAAGATAATGTAGTATAATAGTGGGAGAATTTGGGTTTGTGAAAATTGGAGAAGTGGATTATGGAGGAAAGACCAAGAACTAGCGATAGCCTTTGTTACGAGGCACCCTATGTCATTTTTTCTGTTTTAGGAATCCCATATTGGAAGTTCAACGAGAAAGCACTTGGAATTATTTACTTTATGCGAGGTTGTATTTAGAATTTTCTTGATATCAACTGAATACTTGATGGTTGATATCGATTTAATTTCATTTTACTATTAAAATAGATTGTAGTGTATTGTATGATAAGAAAACTAAGTTTGGAGATTAGAGTAGTGTAATGTATGGTGTTTAAAAAAAAAGGTTTCGTGGATCGGTTGGTAGATTGAAATCTTGATCCGATCTGCTCCAATCTGTAAGTCGTGGAACATGGAGCAAATCATGGTTTTGTAAATCTTTCATGGAACAAATTGTATCGGTGCCGATCCGATCCGATCCATTACATCCCTACAGGAGACCCCGCTCGATGTTTACATCCATATCACAATAACACACATAACCATACAAACTAACATGCTTTTTAATAAGCAAGAAATTCATATGCCTTTTAATAGACTAATATCATAAAACACCTCTTATAGGCGAGACCTTTTAATAGGCCTATATAACACTAGCAATAACATAAATTTACATTAATCATGCATATCACTATAATATGAATCAAATAAGTGCGCACGTTTAAGAAAACATAGTTTTAAATAAAGAAGCCTACCTTGTGATGTTTCTAGTCAAGCTCTAAATTCTTGAAAAGTAAGTTTCTCAACTATCTGAGCGCTCCGAGCCAATGAAGGAAATTAATTGGGGTTAGAATTCATAATTTAGGGTTTTTATGGTATAATTAAATATCTAAGGACTAAATCAGATATTTTTAAAAGTTAGAGGACTTAAAATTAATTATTTGAATAGTTTGAGGGTCAATTTAAGTGGAATTAAAAGTTTAAGAACTTATATGATAAGAATCGAAAGTTTAGGGACCAATTATGCAAAAATTGAAAGTTTAGGGGTCAAAATTAATTATTTAAAATGTTTGGGGACCCATTTTGATTCGAATAATAACTTTAGGGTCAATTTAAATGTATTGAAAATTCTTGGTGTCAAGACTTGAGTTGACCATTAGTTTATGACTTACATTTTTTTAAAACTTTCAAGGACTGAAGTGAAATAACCAATGAATAAAATTCTAGATCTTATGTCTTTTGTGCAATACCCAAATGAAAAAAAAAAAGAAAGTAGAGAGTCGTTCAAGATAGAGGGTTCGGCCCTTGAGCTTCAAGCCAAAGAAAATCTGGCCAAACTCCGGTAAATCGGAGAAGAAAAAGGTGGAAAAGATAGCCCTCGACGAGCTCTACCCATAGAGGTAAGTTTTTAAATGTATGCAGGTGGTTTTAGCAGAACAGGGTTAGAGGTCATGGCAATTTTCCGGCGAGTATGGTGGTTTTCCGACCAAGATATTTATATATTCGTGTTCTTTGTAGCGAAAGGAAGCTATAGACATCAATTTTGTGAAGTTTGGTGAAAGTTTGAAGGTGGGCCACAATCCAAGCTTGCTCAGTTTCGACTGAGCCATTGATTTCCGGTGTTTCTTTTTTTTTTTAATTTTTTTTGTTTTGTTAACTGATATTTATGAAGAACTAAAGAATGTATGTATGAAATGTTTGTGAAGTGTTTAAATACTAGTGCACATTTTGTTTGAATTTTTCATGTAAAGAGAAATGGATGAATGTAGGATAAGAGAGAAGTGTTACCTTTGTTCTTGGAGTTGGATGTTTGATGTATAACTTGATTATCTTTGCTTGCCTTGAGTTTTGATGCTTGAAGTTAGAAAGAAGAAAACATGAGTGTTAGTTGTTGGTTTTTGAAGAATAAGAAGAAAATGAAGAAGGAAGAGAAGATGGAGAGCATGAGAGATTACCTTGTTGTTGCTATTGGCTCACAAGGGAGAGAAAATGGGCTTTTGGTTCTTTATATAGAGTTAGTTCAATTTGGAAGAGAAGGGACCAAAGCTTAGAATTTTGTAAGTTTTTTGGTAAGTTTTGACTTAATGGAAATTATTAAAAGTTGCAAATCATATTGTATAATCTTGATGGTTCGATAAGTATGTATGAACTTTGATTCGTTCATTGGAATTAATTCGTTAAATTTTGAATCATTGGAGTTGAATTTAGTCTTCTTATTAAATTACAATTTTTCCATTTCAATAATATTATTTGATTTGGTTTAAACGGGCGTGTCATCGAAGTATGACTATTCAAATCTATTTGGACAAGTCATAGCGACACGTGGATTAAAATGAAAATTTTTAAGTAGAAAAATTTTAGGTCGTTACAAACGTTGTGGCTAATGCCTTGAGCCGAAAGGCCGAACTTGCCGTTATCACTCAAGCCAAGGGCATGTTACTTGATTTACTCAAGGAAGGAATGGAGCAAGACCTCTTAGCTAAGGAACTTGTGAAGGCCGCACAAGACGGACAAACATGGAAAATTTGGGTCGAGGATAGCCTACTCTACACCATGGGACGTCGGGTCAATGTCCCAAAATGGATCTCTTACAATGGCACATTATTAAAGAATGCCATGATACGAAGTGCGCTGGACACTCAGGACAGAAACTCACCATGGCATTGCTAGAACGGGGCATACTTCTGGATACAAATGAAGGACCAAGTGGAGCAGTGCGTGCGGATGTGTCTTGTATGCCAACAAGACAAGATGGAGACTAAGCTCCCGACAGGTATGCTCGAGCCGTTACCTGTTCCAAAACGACCATGGGAGTCCGACTTTATTGACTGTATTGTTTTCTTGCCCAAGTCCGAGGGATACTGGCACTGAAGGATTGCATGGCGGAAGAGGCGGCACAACTATTCTTTAAGAATGTTGTGAAGTATTGGGGACTACCAAGGAGTATTGTTAGCGACCGTGACTCCCACTTCACGGGCCGGCTATGGACAGAGTTGTTCAAACATCTTGGAACCGACCTCCACTTTTCCACTAGATCTCACTGGCAAACCGATGGGCAAACCAAACGAGTGAACAACTTGTTGGAATGCTATCTACAGTTCTCTTAAAGTGCCAACAACATGATTGGGCAAAGCTTCTTGACATTGCCCAATTCTCATATAACTTACAAAGGAGCGAAGCTACAGGTCAGAGCCCGATCGAGGTAGCGACAAGGTGATAACCTTGATACCACACACTTTGGCTACCTCCCATGACGGAGAGAAAACCCCAGGAGCCCTAAAGATGGCCAAGTCTTGGGAGGAAAATGATGATCTTACCCGCACAAGCTTGGACAAGGCACAACAGCGTATGAAGAAGTGGGCGGATAAGAAAAGACGACCGTTGGAGTTCAACATTGGAGACAATGTCCTTGTGAAAATAAGGCCAGGTCAATTCAAGATGTATCGAGGCATTCACAAGGGCTTAGAATGGAAGTACGAGGGACCGTTCCCAGTTGTTGCTAAGGTAGGCAAGGTTTCTTATCGCCTTGACCTACCCAACACTTTGAAAATACACCCCGGTCTTCCATGTAAACATGCTAAAGCCATACCGTTCATCGGGCATCGCCGATTGTGACCAAGTCATATGACAAGGACGTGGAGGAGGTGCTAACACACCAATTTGTCAGATGAGTCGGCGTACCTCCTTACACACAATACTTAATCAAGTGGAAGGGATTGCCCGAGTCTAAAGCAACGTGGGGATCTCAAGCCAACTTGTGGCAATTCGAAGACAAGCTCAAGCAATACACAGCGACGAAGACGTTGCCCGATTAGGCGGGGGAGAATGTAACACTTATCCGGAAGGATCTAGAAGGCCGACTTGGGGGGTCGTCTCAGTGGAACATTCTAGAGCCGGTCAAGCCTGGAGTCTTGTGGAACATTCAAGAACTTATTCTAGAATATTCTATTGTAAATATCTCGTAAGTAGTTCATAGAGAATTCTAGAAATAGGGGCCTTGGGTGGAACTATAAATAGGGGCCTTGGGGTCTCATCTGTAACCATCCAAGCTCTCTCTCTAAGTGCAAAGCTTACAACCGTTCTCATAACTTTCTTGTGTTCTTTCTTTAACGTTCTTGCTATCATTTCTTGTCGGTGTGCGAAGTTCTCAACGACGTCCAGCATCTTTGGCAACTTTGTGTTCTACGGAAAGGGCGGACATGAGACGACACTAAGGCCGCACGCTACTTGTGAGAAAACAAGTGCTTGACACTAGGCTCAAACCATGTACTCCACCCCTTGTGCCTTCTTGTATTGGTCGCTTATTACCACACTTAGGTGTGCAGTATGGATTAGATGCCTTTTTTCACATTCTTTTTAGAATACTGGCAAAGAAAGAGGCTTTTTCTTTCTTTTTTTTTTTTTTTTTTCTCTTTTTAGAGGTGGTGATGGCAATGAGAATACTAGGCAGAGAAGGAGCTGTCTTCCAAACTCTTAGTCAAGCTAGAGAGCTGTACAGAAACTAAGTTCAATTTAGTGCTACTGCCGATGAACTGGCCTCACTCTTTGCCGAGTGTGCCACAGTGGAGGCCTCGCCTTCCTAAGCTGAACCACCTCAGCATCAATTGGTTGGCCAGTCAATTGAAGCACATGTTGGTGAAACTTCAATACTTGCAGAGACGGACCGAAAGCAGATTGTGCTTGATAAATGGAGTTAATTTTATAAATAGTTGCCAAACGGATGCATACTCTGTGGTGCAATATAGAACATGTATTATTTACTTAAATAAAATTAACGGATTCATTCAAATTTTAAAGATTTCAATATCCTGTGTTTCTTGGCATTTTAGAGCAAAGGGCTTTAGAAAGGGACGCGTCGGAAAGGAAAAGTGAACCATTAATTTAAGGGTATGGGAAACCCACTCACAAGTCATCAAACGACACAAGTCTTGGCAAAACAATGAGCCAAATCTCATTTTGTCACGCGGTATAATCATATCCAACATTTGGAAAGCTCACAAAAACCTTGCTACACAGAAGATACCAAAGCTCCATCATATTCAATTCTTTAGCAAGCAAACGCTGTAAAGAAAATGGCAAAAAATCAACAAAAGAATAACCTTTTTTGGAATTAAGGAATGATGCAAAGTTTATTTCTTTGAACATCAATAATATGCTAACACACAACATACACTAAGACAATTTGACCCCATAATGCGGGGAGGAAAAAAAATTGACAAAAAATTTAGGGGCACAGCTAGAGTGACTTGATGAAAATTTCCTTCACACAAGTTTGACTCTGGACAAGAAATATACACATCATCGGAAACCACAGAGAGACAATCAAACATCTTTGGCACGTAACAGTTCTACTGGGGTCGTCGAGTCCTCCCTATAATAACTTGGGTGAAGC
>CAVNYN010213237.1:0-45095 GCA_963692815.1 Nyctanthes arbor-tristis
CATTTTGACTCACCTTTCATTTGAGAGATTTATTTTCAAGAAAACCGTTGAATGCACAAAACTTTTCAATGCACAAAAGAGCTCTATTACTAGTTAAACTACTACCCATGGTACGCGCAATATTCATATCAATTCAATCATAGCCATGTACATTTAAGTAAATTCACATTCGAATCCTGATTGACCCCTATTGAAATTCCAAACAAAACAAATACCACACTAATCGTCCCCCCATCTCAGCATCATTAGATGACTCCTAGTATGACAACAAAACAAAACAAAGTAAATACAAAACAGGTAGAACATCAACTAGTGATTCAAATGCAATAAATAAATATTTCTTTTTAATTCATCAAAGTCCATGTTCATGTCATGGAAATCATCAATCAAACTTCATGCTTATCTTATCAAGACTTTATGAATGTAGAAAGGGATCAAAATATTAGTTACTCACCTCTTTAACTTGATTTTTTCAAAGATTCTTTGAGTTGTTGAGAAATGCCTTCAAAACCTTCATTTTCCTCATTCAAAGTGTTATTTCAAGTTGTATTCTTTATATATATGGAGAGAGATTATTTCTAAGTATAAAAATAAGTGTTCAGCAGGTTTTAAGGATTGTTCTTCTCCCCTCAATTCTTGTGGACGAATTTTCCCTTTTTATATATTTGAGAGGACTTGGCACTTATCAAGAGGTGGGACAATTGACATATATATAGAGAGAGGGATGTGAAGAGGGAGAGGGAAAGAGAGAGGGTTGGTTGGAGTTAATTGTGAAATCTCCTAAGACCTCCTTATTTCTAGTTGGTAGATTGAGTTGTTTTTAATAAATCTTTGAGTTCCGCGAATTAGAAGGTGACACATGGCGCGACATGACACCGTACACTTGAAAGCCAGGGTGATAAACTGCACAAGCAGTCCTTATACTTTGGATTATCTTATGATTAAGTCATAACATTTTGATTCACGTTACTTGAATCTTTTCAATTAATAGAGTTTTACAATTAAGTTATCAACTTCAAGAATGCTAACTAATAAATCTCTAGGCTCCCTTGAGTAACAATTCTTTGAATTCTTGTGACATTTCAAACTGTTATTCTATCATTGTTCAAATACTATTTACATTATCAATAGCAAATTCATGTGGTTATTCAACATAACAATTACATTGTCAATAGCAAAATATTATGGTTAATCTATCATTGTCAATATATTGTCAATAACTACCTTCTAATTTCAATTCATTGTCAAAATACTGATCATATTGTCAATAGTCAATAATCAATAATCATCTTCTAATTCTTGACATTCAATTAAGTAGCAATCTTGCAACAGTTCAATATGATCATAAGTCATATTCTAAATCTTGGCTTTTATTGGAGTGACAATCTCATCTCCTTGCAATTCGATAATCATATTGTTTCATTTTAATCTTGAACGTTCAATTGAGTAATAGTTTTGTAACTTTATAATTGATGCCATTCAATTCGATCATTTGGTCATAATTTTATAACCTTTCAACTGATACAAATTCAGGCAACTCTTTCATCATTATCAAAATGATGATTATATTGCCTAATTTGTTTTATAAAATTTTGCGAGATGTTACAGTCTGCCATCCCATTGCGTTTTCTTATATTGGTAGTGGTAGCTGGTGAGAAGTTGTAGATTGTAGAAGAGTTACACAAAGAGAAAGAGAGAGAGAGAGAGAGAGAGAGAGAGAGAGAGAGATGCCCAGGGTTTGCAGAATTGCCATGTATTTTACACGGGTTCTTTTGTTTTGGGCTGGGTTATATATTTTAAAAAATAATTAAAGCTCAATCTACTAACCCGGCTTAAACTGAACCGAACCATTGCAGGTCGGTTTGAGTTGGGTTTCCAAATGGCTTGGTTTGGCAACTCTCAACCCGACTTGGTGTTGAATTAGGGTCGAACCTGACTCGCCCAACTCGATGTCTAGCCTTAGATAATCTATATATTTATATAATAGGAATAGGTTCACTGGTAGAAATTTTCCCGCCTAGAATGAGCACTTTATAGACCTAGTAACATTATGCTCACCTGTTTTAGTATTATCTTATATACTATATTATATTATCTTATTATAAATATTATAAATACTATATTATTATAAATATTATAAATACTTTTTTCATTTTCACTTTTTATTCATTTATTTTTCCCTCTGCATCTCGAAGACCCAAGACATTTTATTTTCATTTTTTATTAATTTGTTGTTTCATTTCCAGCCACTCGGAGGATCTGAGACGTTTCCAAGCAAAACTTTTCTCAGCGATGTCATCCCGTGATTTGGGTAATTATTTTTGGAAGATTACATTTCATCCTTTTCCCCCCTCTTTTTTCCCTGGATTAGAGTTTTTATTTGATTGAAATTTCTCTAAATTGATCCTTTTTTTTTTTGGCAGGATTTTTTATTGGGATTCTTTTGCAGTATTTCATCAGTTCAGTATCCAAATTTTTATTCTTATGGCTAAGAATCGTAATTATGGTATGAACCCAAATTTTGTAAATTTTTCTGATTTGAAAATTTTAGGGTTTTGCCTAAGAGTTGCGTTCCTATATAAACCGACATTAACATCTTGTATAATCATTCTCACAGACTAATTAGGCCTTCTCTGTTTAGTTGCATTAGAGTCTTTAGATTGAAATGTAGGGATGTTAAAGCTAACATTTGGCCTCGAGCTCGGCTCCGGCTTTTTTGGTCCCGAGCTGAAAAAGCCCAAGCCGAAGCTCAGCTCAGCTCGGCCGTGAAAATTAGGCTCGACCCGAGCTTTGGCTCAGGCCTTTTGCGAGCCGACTGGCTTGGCTTTTTTAAATTTTTTTTGCCATTTAAATTTAATTTTTTTATTTCCTACTTAAGTTTGACATAGGCCGGCCGGCTTCCCTATTTAAAAGCTTTGAATTCGTTTTTTCAATCTTTTTGCCACTTCTCTACTCTTATAATGTCACTCCAACTTCGTCGTTTATCTGATGTGAACTCTAACATGGACAAAATACTGCTCTTTTTGGTTAGAGTAGTCTGTAAATGGAACTCGACTGCGAAGTGGGATCCTAAAGTAATCCTTAGTGTGGAAACTATTTTAATGGGTGATAAGGTGGGTTGTTCTTTATCCTTCTTAATTGTTTTATTTTGTTTCAATTTTCTTCCTATTCTTATTTGCTTGATGTAATGTTTATGCTAATTGACACCATTTGTGTGATTTGTTATTATAAAATAAAATTAATTAATACATTATAATGGACATGATGATGCCTGTTATATCATGCCTATTATCATTTTGTTTATTATTTAATACATAATCTATTGTTTATTTTTTAATTTTATTGTGCCTATTGTTATGTATGTAGATTTTAATCTGCCTATTATAATCTATGTTAGATTATAGATGGTTTTTTGGCATATAAAAGATGGTTTTATATTGTATTTTTATACTAATTTACTTATGGTGTTTTGTACTTTAGTAGCCTGTGCAAACCTTTTATGTAATGTTCATGTTTTTATATTTTTCATGAGATAATTTTTCTTTTTAGGGTGACAAAATCCAGGCTACTATAGACAAAGACTACCTTCTAGTTTTTGATGAAAAGCTAAAAGAACATGGTCTGTATGCGATGACTAATTTTGATGTCAAACCGAATGATATGGACTATAAACCTCCTAAGCATACTTGAGACTTTTCTTTAAGCCCAAGACACAAATTTTGGCCTGAGATATTTCAATTTTCCCATACTTCCATTCCATTATGTTTGAATTCATGAGCTTCTATGATATTATTCAATCTCCTGCGATTGATGGGGCAGACCTTCTTGGTGCTATTTAAGTATTTAAATTTTATTTATTAGTTTAATATATAGTTTTAGTGTTTTAATTGATTTAATAGTTTTACTTAATTAATTTCTTGATATATATTACAGGTGTTTTTGGTGTTTTAAGTATGGACGAGGACATTAAAATGCATACATCATCTGAAAAAATGACTCGCTCTATAGAGTTTATTTTGGAAGATCTCAAGTAAGATATAATGAAACTTTTTTTTTTTTTTTAAATTGTTTGCTGCATTATTTTTTTTTATAACCATGTGTGTAGCTTTTACATTTTTCTTTTTTTATTATTTCTAATACTACGATAGGAAAAAGCGCTTACCGTGTATGTTGTGGAATGAGTATGCTAATGAATTGTGCAAACAAATGAGACCGTCACCAGTGGGACCGCTTATTATAATTCTTCAATTTTGCAGACTTAAGTTTAATTGGGGTAATTATGTAATATATATATATATATATATATGGCATTTTTTCCTTTTTATTGTGACCGGTTTGACTGTATTAATTATTAGCTATTTTTGTACCAGAAGGTGAGGCTAAGATTTCCAATTGATATATTTATAATATTAATTAAGTGGTGTGTTAATTTTTTTCCGTTTAAAACTGACATCGTAAGGGAATTAGAAATCTGATGTCATGCTTGTGTCGCTGATGTCTCATTTATTTTTCTACTTTTATTTTCATTTACTTTAATAATAATAATCTATATTTTTATAATACTAACAAAGTGGTGGATTAATTTTTTCCCGCCTAAATCTGGCATATTAAGGGAATTAGGAATCTGATATCATGTTGATGTCGATGATGTTTCATTTATTTTTCTGTTAATAATAATCTATATATTTATAATGCAACTAAGTGGTGGGTTATTTTTTTCCAGCGTAAAACTGGCATCTTAAGGGAATTGGAAATCTGATGTCATGCTGATGTCTTATTTATTTTTCTAGTTTTATTTTCGTTCATCCTAATAATAATATATATTTGTAATACTAACTAAGTGGTGGATTAATTTTTTCTCGCCTAAAACTGACATCTTGAGGGAATTAGGAATTTGATGTTATGCTGATGTTGCTGATGTCTCATTTATTTTTCTATTTTTATTTTCATTCACCCTAATAATAATAATCTATATATTTATAATACTGACCAAGTAATGAGTTAATTTTTTCCTGTCTAAAACTGACATGTTAAGAAAATTAGGAATCTGATGTCATGCTGATGTCGCTGATGTCTCATTTATTTTTCTATTTTTATTTTCATTCACCATAATAATAATCTATATATTTATAATACTAATTAATCTATATATTTATAATACTAACTAAGTGGTGGGTTAATTTTTTCCCGCCGAAAATTGGCATCTTAAGGAAATTACGAATCTGATGTTATGCTGATGTCGCTAATGTCTCATTTATTTTTCTGTTTTTATTTTCATTCACCTTAATAATAATTTATATATTTATAATACTAACTAAGTGATGGGTTAATTTTTCTCGCCTAAAACTGGTATCTTAAGGGCATTAGGAATTTGATGTCGCTGATGTCTCATTTATTTTTTTATTTTTATTTTTGTTCATCATAATAATAATCTATATATTTATAATACTAACTAAGTGGTGGGTTACTAGCATCTTAAGGGAATTAGGAATCTGATGTCATGCTGATACCGCTGATATCTCATTTATTTTTCTATTTTTATTTTCGTTTACCCTATTAATAATCAAATAATACTAACTAAATGGTGGGTTAATTTTTAATTTTGCATATTAATTTTTATTAATCTATTTATCTGTTCACCTTAATCTTTTTTTTTTCAAATTTTCAGAATTTTGTTTATTATATCTTTTAATTTTGCATAGTAATTTTTAATCACCTCCTAATTGTTGAGGTTGAACTTTTGGTCTTTAGAGATGCTTTAGATTTTGATTAACAAATAAGTATATCAATCAAATTCTTAATTATCTCTTTTCTTGCATTTAACTGGGGAAGTGTAACAATTATATTTGTAATTATTTCTTTCCTTTTATATTTGAATAATCAAAACAACCTTCAGGCTACCTAACTGAGTAAGTATATAAGTTGCTATATATATATATGTGTGTGTGTGTGTGTGTGTGTGTCAACAATCGTTTTAATTAACACCGAATATCAATTTTGGAAGTAGTTGAACATATTTTTCTTTTATCTAATTTTTATCGAGTGATCTGGTTGATGTACGTGTATCATTTTTATTTTTTATCACTTAATTAATTGTTTACTTTAGTTTGTTTTAGAGATGTATATGTGTTTCCCATGCAACTAACTGATAGATTAGCTAGTTCCTATAATGTCACTAAGCCATTCCTTAATGAAATATACCGGAAGTTGAGGACTTTCACAGTAGGTTGATGGTATTCCTTCTAATTTTTTTGTCGCGTGTTTTTATTGTTGTTCTTTGTACTGACAAATCTATGTTACTTTGTTTTATGTTGACTTCTTGAATAAGATTTGGCCTCTGCTGACCGTTACAGTCAATTATCCTCTTCTTCAGTCCAGACATTGCGGGGTGGCATTGATCCTAGTGCTGTCAAAATTGTTGATCAGCTTTTTGCAATGAGCGAGATAATAGTATTAAATTTTATATAATTGTATGCTTATATAATTACTATGCATTCGATTAGTTCAAATTTTTAGTTTCAGCCAGCTCAACTTTTGTATATTAATTTAGGCCCCTATGGTTATTCATGTTCCGTTTGCAATGGTACCTTATCCTCGGACGTTTATTGATATTTTATGCGGGTGGCTGTTCAAAAGAAAAAGAGTAATGCAACACTACTTCTTTGGGACAGTGAATGTCAGCACCTGCTTCATAAACCTGTTGGTCAAATGTGTGATCAGTTTTTTAGGGTATATTTCTTTTCTTTATATTTAATTTTTTTATTTATTTCTTTTCTCTATTGTAATTATTAACATTATTATATTTACTTTAGGACACTGGTGATTATCGAACATGCCCTAAGGACATTATGGATTTTATTGGTAGGCAAGTATTATTTAGGATTGATGTCAAGAGCGATAACTTTAGTGGTAATGGAGACAAGGTATATTCTGTTGTTCGGGTGTCAGAAAATCATGGGCTTATTAAGCGGTTTGCACCTGGTGAACTGTCTGATTTGGAGGTAAGACCCTCTAAATTTGGTTTTGCTGTTATTGCTTTCTGAGTATCATATATATGATTTTCTTTTTCTTTTTTTAATTCTTTAGGATCTGATGTGGAATTTGATCTTGAATCCTTATTTGGCATGCCTCATGCTGCTGATTCAAATGTTAGAATATTATAACTTATGTGTTATTTTTTATTTACCTTATTTTGTCTAGATTTTTTTATTTTACCTTTCAATGTTTTCTGTCAGACGATTGGCCTGGTCCAAGACAATGAAGACACAGTCCACCTTGCTACTCCAGTGAAGGGGACTATGCCAGATGATGGGGACTTGGGTGGCCCTGGTTCGTCAGGTCAAAGTTCAATCAATAAGAGCCTGCGGGTTTTTAAAACTAAAAAGCCTTGATGGCCTTGAAATTACTATGATAGATAATATGTTCTTTAAAATTACTCTTTACTTTTTCTATCTCATGGTTTGGTTGCATACACTTTTTTTGCTTTTTGGCTGGTTTACATTTTTTCCTACTTTGGTTATGGATTTCTTAATAAGTGGCTGATTGATTTTTATTATACGACAGTGTGTCATGGTTAGTTTTTTTATTAGTTTTTTTCTTGAGTGGTGGATTTTAATATTTCCTTAACTCAGTGTTTATTTTGCTGTTGTATTTTATTTGATTAGGATAGTTGTTGTTGCTTTTGAGTTATTTTTATGGATTGTTTTTTTCCTTCACTTAATGCTTTGAGGTGGAGTTTGTGTGTTGAGTTAGTGAATATTTTTTTATTCAAAATATGTTTCGTTTCTCTAAAAAAAATTGGTGTGTTGTTAATTAGTATTGTTATAAGTTGATATCTATTACCCTTTGCAAAGTTTCAGAATCAGGAGACGAACCAATTCACTTAATAGATGCAAGCTTCATTCTTAGGTGTTTTAGTGAACTGGATGATACTACTGCTTTGCACAAGTGTATATTCGATGGCCTTGAAAGACAAGTAAATTAAGTAATAAATTGTCTATATATATACGCACACTATATAACATATATAAATAATGTAATTTTTTTTTTGAAGAGATAAATAATGTAATTTTTTTTTATTTATAAGCAGTTGGACTTTTTTTATTATTTTTAGGTAAGATAGAATATTAATAAATCATCATCTATGTATTACAATAGTATATTTATGTATTTCTATGTTGTTTTCTTCAATTTTTTTTCCTTTTTGGTTTTCACAGTAGTAACTGTTTTTCCCTATGTGCAAGATATTTTTTAACAAGGTTCGTCGGCTATTGATTTTCATTGTTATGACATAAATATTCTATGTTATATGAAACTTTTACTTTAGAGGCTTTAAATGTATTAACACATTGTTTTTCATTGTCATGTTATGCATAGAAAAGCAGTGTAATGTATTTGTTATACCTATTGAATGAATAATTTTTTTAAAAAAAAATTATATAATATTCCTTTTTGTTGTATCCCTCTATTGCTTTTTTATCTTTTGGCATTTGTTCTTTCAGTTACTACCTAGCTTTTTCTTATTAATAAAATTATTTTGTTTTTAAACTTTTTATTTTTTAATTTAAAGAATATAAGGGATAAAATGGTAATTTAACTAGGCACTTAACAAAAAAATTGACAGAAACCGTAAAAAAAGAGCTATCGTGTGAGTTATGGAAATGTTGGAGACCCAGTGAGTAGAGAAAAATATTAGCTTTTTCAGTTACTGCCTAACTTTTTCTTATTAATAAAATTCCTCTGGAACCAGGAGAAGAACCAATTCACTTAATAGATGCAAGCCTTCATTCTTGGGTGTTTTAGAGAACAAGATGATACTATTGCTTTGCACAAGCGTATATCTGATGGCCTTGAGAGACAAGTAAATTAAGTAATAAATTGTCTATATAAATATATACACTATATAACATATATAAATAATGGAATTTTTTTTATTTATAAGCAGTTGGACTTTTTTTAATTATTTTTAGGTAAGATAGAATATTACTAAATCATCATTTATGTATTATTACAATAATACATTTATGTATTTCTATGTTGTTTTCTTCATATTCTTGTTTTCTTTTTGATTTTCATAGTAGTAACTGTTTTTTCCTATGTACAAGATATTTTTTAACAAGGTTCGTCGGCTATTATTATTCATTGTTATGACATAAATATTCTATGTTATATGAAAATTTTACTTAAATATTCTATGTTATATGAAATTTTTACTTTAGAGGCTTTAAATATGTTAACACTTCAGTGATCTTTGAATACTATTGTTAAATTTGAACTTCAAGTGTATCTTCATTTTATATTTCTTTCTTCACGTACTTAAACTTTTTTATTATTCTATATTATTATACCATTAATGTTTTTCATGCTACTATATTCTTATATACCTACATTTATTTTTTATTTTAACTAATCTTTTACTTTGAAGAGTGTTAGCTATGAATTCTAATTCTAATTAGCATACTAATTGTTGCTTGAAAATTTTGTATAATATATTTTTTCTAATTTAATTTATTATGTCTAATTTTATCTTTTTGTATATGAAGTTTTTATAATTTTATTATTTTTCTCTGTCTCCTTGTGCAACGCACGAGTAAGAATACTAGTACCTAAATAATGAAAACAAGATGTCATCCACTGATTTTGGAAAATAGGGTTACAAAATGCTTATTTGTGTAATTAACCCTTTATTAGATGTGTAACGGCCTTGAACACTTATTGGGTCCATATCCATTAATAGATACAACGTGTTGGGCTTAGCCCCTTTTGAAAAATATATTAGATTCTGAAAATATTTGTAAAAATGTCATTATCAATTGCAAAAGTATATTTTAATTAATTTCAATTTTTATTAAATTTAATTATAATAATTATTTTTATTATTAATATTATTATAATAATTACAATAATGTAATATAATTATTATAATTACTGTGTAGTGAATTTCAAAAAATAATTACTATGTAGTGGTTTTCCAACAAGACTGCGCCATGTTGCCGTCACCAATAAATCAGTTAAAAAAAACTAGTAATAAAAATTCAAAAAAATACAAAATCATAAAAAAAGAGAAAAAAGAATGGTAACAAATATACAAAAAAATGAAAATTGATGTGAAATTTAAAATAAAATAATGGTAACAATCGCTAAAAACACAAAAAAGTCATGTGCAATTAAAAAAGAGAGAGAATAACAACCACAGCAAAAACAATTGCACTATCTCGACAAATGTTAGTGGTAACAATTGAAAAAAACATATATCATGTTTACACAAGACAAAAAACATGAAATAGTGGTAACACATACCTGCAGTAAACCGGACCCTAAGCAAAGTCTAAAAAATTGGGCCCTATAACGATCAATAGTTTTGTTTTATTTTTTGAAATACTACTAAACAATTTATTGTGATAGTTATCCATGTAGTAAGAATAGAATCAGACAACAATCTCTCGTAAAAAACAATTTCTTTTAGTCACAATGAGTAGTCTTTAAGTTAAATATAAGGGATAAGGATTTAGGAATATAAATAAGATAAGACAATTTCAACCAATTCATTCAAATTAAATGTCAAAAACAATACAAGCCCATTAATAGATCTTAAGTTTTAAGGTCCAAGATATAAGCTAAAAGTGGGTTTCAAAATGAGTTGAGGAGAAAAAAAAAAAAAAAGCATGAAAATAAGAAAATGGGTCTTCTAGATTGCTGAGCCCTAAGCACCAGTATACTGGCTTGCTATCAAGTCCGGCCCTGCGCGGTATCAAAAAACACCAAAAAAAACTCGAAAACGTGGCTTAATGTCATAAGAAATTAAAAATAAAAAACTAAGATGAAATGTTAACAAGAAAGGAAAATGCGGGAAAAAATTTTCAAAAAAAAAAATTATGTAACATGGTAACAAAAATATACTTTATGAATAATCAGAAATCATCATTAAAACAAAAAAGTGCAAAAAAAATTATATCCCTTGAAAAACAACTATCACTGACAACATGGGAAAACCAAAAAAATAAAAATAAAAAGTCGTGAAGCTCGAATCTGATTCCATCAAAGAAATTCAAACCACTAAGAAAAGTAAAAGAAATTCCGCAATAAACCCAACAAATTAGAATTCTAATCCTTTTTTATTAATTAATGAAAAAAAAATGACACACAAAACTTAAGTAACTGACTCCAAAGAACCATGTATAAACTCTTCAACACACAAAACACAAGGCGTAGTTGGAAACATGTAAGGTTCTAGATTCAATTCAATCCTTTAAACCCAAAAAAAAAAAAAATAATAATAAAAATCGTCTCACACTCATTGGATTGCGTTGCATTCCGATGACTTGATCAGCCAAGGTAGCAATGTTGGTAAGGCATAGTACTGAGCATATTGCCTAGTTGCAGAGCCTTCTGAGGCTGCAATACCTACTAATTGTTGCACGTTTGGAAGTTAGATAATCGTGCGGAAGCCAATCGCTTGGGGTGGCGACTAATAGTGGTAGAGACTAGTGTTGGTGACTATTGGTGGTAATGAAATCGATAGGATGTGGTGGCGTGATTCGTGGTGGTGACAATTGGTGGTGGTGGTGACCGATCGTGGTGGTGGCGACTTGTACTGGTGGTGGAGAGACTGGTGGCGTCTGGTAGAATTTAGGGTCCGTTTGGTATCGTTTATAATTAGATTAGTTTATAATATATTTTGAAATTTGAATTTTTGACACACTTGTCTTATTTTGATTAGTTAAATTTTATTGAAAAGTGAAAAAATATTATTTAATGTAATAGATGTATGATGTGTCAATAGGACAAAATGACATGTGTCAAAAAAAATTTAAAATTCAAAATGTATTATAAACGAATTGATTATAATAGATACCAAACGTGCCCTTATTTTATATATAGGGATAGAATTATATATAAACCAAGTTTGTTAAATTAAATAAATAAATATTAAAATAAAAATGATAAAATTATTTTGGGTCTAAATTAATAATGAGAAAATAATGACAAAAGCAACAATATTTTTACAACTAGGTAAATTTAAAATAATTTTCGAATGAGAGGTATAATTGAGACCCACATCTAAAATATGGTATTTTCTCTAATGAGTCCATTTTTAAAACTTTCTAGAGATTATTTGACAAAACCTCTCGTCTTACGTGGCGTACATAGATGCATACCATATGTATTTTAGATACACATGACATTTATAAAATATATATAACGTATCTCTATACGCGTTATATAAGGTGATAAGTTTTGTTACAAAACATCTGAGAGGTTTTTGAAAATTTTCCTTTACGTAATTATCTCATTTTTTTCTTTTCTTTTTATTGTTATAGTCCACTTAACCCACTTTATTAGTTTAGTTCAATTAGTGTCCAGGCCCAACTTCCATGTGTGGGGATCTTGGTCCATAAATAGTCCATTAGTCATAATTGGGCTTGATATTGTCCTAGGGTCCAAATTGAGTCCACGCGTAACTACAGTCCATATAAGTCTAAGTGTTCGTCCATGGTCCAAGTATTGGGTCAGTGATGTGAAGGACATTTTGGATATATTGTACAATTTAACAAGTATAATTGGTGAATCGGTCTCTATCTCTTAGTTTGTCGGGAAGGTGTTATCCCCTTCCAAGAGTCCCATTTTTACCATATTACTTGAGTAATCAGTTTCCAAGGTTCAAGTCTATTTATATTATTTCTCATCAGCTAAGTATGCATTATGTAAATCAGGAAATAGTTCATTTGTGTCCAACATCATTTTTAATTAACATAAAGTTCAATTCATCATTGTCAAAAGTGCCCACTTAAATAAGAAGTATGACTAGGAGTCCATACAATAAGGCATGTTAAGGATACAAAGGAGTCATTTTGTTAAGTCTTACTCCATAAGTTACTAATTCTTATTAAGCAAATCTTGAAAGATTAGAGGCCCGAGAGTGAGGAATTGCTCGGAATACATAAACTCGCTGGTAGTAGTACAAAACACATGAATCTCATACCACCGGTTCCAATGTAGTAGTTCAAACCAAAATACTCCCTATACGACCCTACATATCCGTCTCTATCACATGCCAAACTTGAGTGTCTTCCTCGGAGTTCATCCATCCGCTAGCTGAGATTTCAAACACATTACGCTTGATCATCTACGAGGTAGTAAATCATAGCATAAGTTTGTGAAAACTTAGTGAGTAACAACAAAATTGTTCTTAAGCTAATAAGCTCAAAATAATTCATGATTCATGATCAAAACTTGTCAAAACTTATCAAACATTATGCCTTTTTTCCTTTAAGATCTTCAGTATGTTCAAGAGCTCTCAATATCACTTTGATATCCCAAAATGACTGTGAAACTTAAACAAAACAACCATAATAACAAGACGGCGAATTTCATCAAAATGGTCATGAAAATACCGAATTACCATAGGCATGGATCCATTCATCTTCTCCAATTCATCCTTATTGGAGGACTCTAGACACTCTTAACCTCTATATCCAGAAGTATAAGATGAGTTTAGGCAAGGGAGTAATTTATCAAAATTTATACAAAGAACACACCGTCACTAAAGGAAATATATTTTCATGAAAAAAACGTACTTGTTTCACAAGGTTATTGTGCAAAATGACGAATAATGTATGCAGAGACTTATTAGGGTAAGGACAATATGGTTACTCACTGTTACCTATAAATAAGCCTTCCAAATATGTTGAAAACACAGAACAAAACTGATTTCAGATTCATATGCACAAAACAGAGAGCATAGAAGGTCTCAGCACCTAATGAGAATATTATCTCGTTCTGATTATGCATCCAAAACTTAACACTATTAATGATCTTATCTTATCTTCATATTTCAGCCTTAAATAACAGAAGTCTACAAGGTTGATTCAGTCTTTATGAATATGCAGATTGCATAGAGGAATAAAGCTTCTAAAATGGTGTTTTTATGCTAAAGGTTGAAGGACTTTTAAATACTAAAAACATTCAACTAGAAGAAGACAAGCATGGAGCTTTTACATCTTCCTAAGACCTGCTACGGCCGATTATTTCTCTCTGTGTAGGTCTGATTTTCTTGGGCTGACGAGAGGAGATTATATACACAAGACTGTAAGCAAAGGCATGTTCCCAAGAAGACAAGTGTTCTTGGCATACAAGACCCTAGAGTGACAAGTGTCATGGGTATCTTATTTTATTCATCTTAGTAGCCTAGAGGAAATAAAATATTAAATCATGATTTAAGGTTCATACCATTGTTGAGTCCAAATTGGATAACTAACATAATATTCAGATATAGGTTCTGATCTGAAAGGAAGGTCATTATAACTTCTTGATTGCCCAGAATCTGTCTAAACTCCCTAATTTCCTAATATTTGGATAATATTTTGGAAATTACTAAATTAGGATTTACTGGGCATTACAATATGCAAGTGCCATAATATCACCTTAATATTTTGGTTTAGCAAATAAGCAACATAATAATTCTTAAAAAAAAAAAAAAGCCTGATTTTAGAACAACAATCATTAGACACGTAATAATTATAATAATGATAAACAAAATATTAACATTACAAATAGCACATTCAAATGCAATCTATTAAAAGTTTTATCTGAAATTAATTACTTCATATGTCCTATAAAAATAGTCTCAGTTTTCTTTTATGTTTGTCCCAAATGATTGTCTACTTTTGTTAGTTTTTTAATTTTTTATGAGCCAATATTTAAAGAGAATTAATATTGATAAATGAGAACTAATAAAGTTGCATAATAATTAGACGAAGGGGCATATTAGGAAAAATATTCATAAATTCTATTTTCCCAATAACATTAATTGAACTTTCATAAACTATGTGAAAAATGATACTTCCTTTGTCCCAAAAGATAGTTCGGTAGGTAATTTTACGTAGATTAAGGATTAGTAGGTAATGTGGTTATGTAACACCCTAGAACTTTTTGAAAAACTTCGATGACCAAATTAAATATCTTTGATTCTTGTGGGGCTAAGAAGAAGATATGACAAGTACTATCACCGGTTGAGTTTTGAGTTCTAATAGAGTTGGAATTTTGATATCAATATCGGTCTTGTTGTGGAGATTATAATTAATCATGAGTTATGGTTCAAGTAGAAGTTGATTGGACTTATAGAACCCAAGTTAGAGAGGTTAAGAGTAGATAGTATATATATTATAATATTATATATACTAGATTTTTCACCCCGTGCATTGCACAGGCATACCAACATAAATTTTAAAAAAAAATTAGAGCAGAAAAAAAGACGAAGTTTCTTTTTTCTATTGAAGGAAAAAAAATTTATTCTGATTATATTTTTAATTATTTTAAATTAAAAAATAAATATTAAAGTAACTATACTTTAAAAAAAAAAGATAATATAGAATTAGCAATCAATTTTCTGTTAAACTTCCACAAAATATAATATAAGTATGATTAATTAATTTCCATAAAAACGATAGTGGGAATGTATAATTTATGTAACTATGCTTAAGGGGAAAAAAACCATTGAAACAATAGCTTGTCAAATTTGGCTTTTCATAGATTTAAAATATGTAAAGCAAGCTAATTCGAGAATTGTTTTTCTTTTTTCTGAAAAGAATTAATTCGAGAATTATTGAAGCATACTTTAAAAATTTTCAAATGTTTATTATAATATTTCTAGAAAGAGTAGTATATGTGTGTATGTGTGATAGAAGAGGGAGAGAGAAAGAGAGAGATTCATAATTTTAATTCATATGTAATAAAATAATCAATTATTGACAGATGGATGGTAAAAAAAAATAACGTAAAATAAAGTAAATTGCCAAAAAAAAGGAAAAAAAATTCTTCATGGCGCATGAGCTAGAACGGTAATCTAAACTAAAAGTGCAATTCAAGCCCAATCATAACACGAAACCCAATTGAAATCTACAATTGGAGTATATCCATTTTCTTGATTTTTAATTTTAGGTCAAGAAAAAAGATTAATTAAGAAAATATAAAAAAATTAATTCAAATATTCTTAAAAAAATTAATTCAAATAAAAAATTAAAGATACCTGAAAAGTTAAGAAAAAAAGTCTTACGCCAAAAACCTAAAAGTAGAGATCACGAAAAGGGATTAAGGAATAAAAAGAAAAATAATTCAAATGAACAGTAAAAAATAAGAGAAGAGAAATATTAGAAGATCTGGATTTTAATGTAAGAGTGAAGCAGTAATTGGATGAAGATTATAGGATAAGGCAAAAGGAGAAATTAACAAAAGTTAAAAATCAGATTGGATCAGTATAAATTTTGAAAAGTAAAAGATAAAGAAGATAATTCAGGAAAAAAATAAAAATATATAATTTCACAGATGATGTCATTGTGACGTCATCAAAATCTTTATGAAGCCAGACTATTGGCGGGAAAAACCATACTAGACAAACTTCTCTTATAGATGTGTAATTTCCCTTCAGCCGCGTGTGTATATATATTATTATTATTATACACTAACAATTTCTGTTAAATTCATACGAATTCATATGACTTTTAAATTCTATACCTTCTTCACTCCAGTGCCAAACACTCATTTCAGTAGGTATCATATTCAGTTAGTTAGTGCATGTATATATATGTGCGTCATGCACAGTAGAACACACGAAAAATCAAATTCTATTTTTTTATAATCATTCGAGAACTTCCGAACGTAGTGGATAATCTTCTTCAACGTTTTCATCAAGAAATTTTGAGGTGGGATTATTATGTGGTATTTTCCTTCCATTATCGTTCTTTATATGTTTTAATATTATGGATTTAATTACTAAACACACGGCCCTATGGGGAAATCATATACCACGTTATCATGTTATCCTTGGTGCCGTGTTTACTTTAATTATCCCTTCGATCTATGTTGTAGCGCTATATGAATTATCATTCTCGTGATGGTGGTAATTCTCATGTCATGTTCTCATGTTGGTAAGAGATTCTTTAATATTTTTACATATTTAGTAACAGTTCTGGTTGGTTATTGCTAATCCTATTGAGTATAATTTGTTATACTCACCCCACTATTTATACATTTCAGATGTTTTTGATAGCGCTAGACGCAAGGAAGATTGAGGGAGCCACATGTGTCGCACAGGTTATCTCATGTTTTAAAGTTTTGCTAGGGACAAGTTATAATTTCTACTCTCGCAAGTTTTGTTGTTATGCAGTCAAATTTATCTCTCAGTTTGATTTGCTACGTTAGCACATACATCAATTGGATTAATGCTTTGAGGCAGTTATAAAATAAGTTTTATTATATCTTCTAAAGTTTCGTTTTAAGTTCCACGTAAAATATATGTTAAAGCTACATTTGTGTGACACTCGGTTTTAATTTGAAATCAGGGTGTTACAGTTTCGTATCAGAACCCCAGGTTTGCTTTTCTCAAAAATTTAAAAAAAAAAAAAAAAAAACTGTTCATCGCTAACAGTAACTATGCTTTACTGTTCACGGTGAACAGTAACAGCTATTTACTGTTCATGTGAACACAATTGTTCACGTGAACAGTAACTGTTTTGGTTTTAAAAAAAGGGTAGTAATAAATGTTTATAATGTTTGTCTACTTTTGAAACGAGTTTTGCAAAGTGTTTCTTGGCACTATGTGACAACCTCAATCCATCTCCGTCCACTCATTGTAAGGTATGAACTAAAGGAAGATTTTCTCATACTATGACTTATGTTAATTGTTACGATTCGTTGCATTCATGTTATCATACCTTTTAATTCAAGTGTTCTTTCTTTTATGATGTATACGTGCAATAAATAATTTATGACATGCCGTACATAGAAAAAGGGGTTAAGTGAACCGAGTTGATATCAGATATGAGCTAAATGCATGACATGTTAGGCATAATATTGTATACTTGTTTCAGACATGGCAAAAACAAAACTTACGCTAGGAAAAAGGTTGAGGGTCCGGGTTTTGTGCAGGCTGCAACTCATTTTTATGAACAATTTGCGGTGAACTGATTTTATACTTGAGAATCATGTACGTCGATACCGAGCACTTTGGGAACGAGCAGTAGGTGTTGGGTATCAGATATCTACTAAAGAGGCTATTACACGTTTGATACGCACTTTCTATTATGAAGCTCAACGTGTTGCTAATGAAATTTGGTTAGCTATGGAGGAGATATAAGCTCCATTCCTATACGGGGTGGAGGATTTTTGCTTGGATATAGTTGAAATGTGGGACCAATTTAAGCCGGCAGGTGAATTGGATCTCTTTGAAAATCCATATGATGAGTTGGAAAATGGGTAAGCCCAGGACTTGAAGCTGAGCCAGATCTGACGGAAGGGGATGAAAATGAACCCAATCAAGAAGAGATGCCTAATTATGAATCTGAGTTTGAGGAGCCAAAGTCAGAAGATGAGCTTAAAGTGGATTATCTTTTTGGGAAGAACAAAAATAGAATAATGGATTATCTTTTTGAGACGGAGGGAGTATAAGACTATTTTATGGGACGGATAGGGTATTATCTTTTATCTTGTGTATTTGAAAAAAAAAAAAAAAAGAAAAAAATTGGTACTTTAGGACCACGTGGAAACAATAATATATCAAACCAAATAAAATTTCTACAATTAAAAATTTGAATACTTTTGTAAGACAAAGTCTTGATTTTTATAAAATTTTTATTATTTTGGGTTTGTCTAATTACATCTGTGGAAATCAAGAAAAGATCTAATGACTATTTTAGTAGATAAACATATCCGCTTATGAACTCATTTAATATTTTATTTTTTAAATCATCTCACATATTTGATATTATTAATTAACGGTCTAGTATTATGTATAGAGTATGTGCCATAATACTCGTATCTGCTTGATACCTGTTTGAATAAAAAATTTCATACTCATAAGATTGTAAGCACCAAGTATACCCTTTCAATCAGCTACGACCTTGTTTATTCTGTGTAGGTAACATACTACCATATTGATATTTTATTCTAGGAACAAATAAACTGTAATACTCTCAAATATTTATTATAAATTCCTCTATATTCCAATAAAGTAATATTTTCTTTTAAGGAGCATGATATATGTAATTTTTAAGTATAATTGTGTTCAACACAAATGTTGATTTGGAAATATTAATAGCTATGGATTTTAAAAAAATAATAGTTTACTTAATAATTTCAAGAAATATAAAAATATATATAGCTCTTCCGATCTGTGAAAATACGCACTCTTTTGACAAATCTTTATAAGTGTACATTTGAAATTGACTAGACAATAATTTTATAAAATCATATACAATGGTATTACATAACAAAGATTATATCTCTATAAAATCAAGGTTTCAAAATATAGCCAATATTAGTTTAAAACCAAGAGTAGCAGATGGGTAAGGATCATTTATAAAAATATGTTATGTTTTTATGAAAAAGAAGATATTCTAATTTAAAGATATCAGCGTATCTTTTTTGGTTCCTCTTGTAGCTGACCCAAAGACTATAGTCACGGACCCAGTACATAGACATTTTGTTATTATGTTCTCACAAAGTATACAGCATGAGCTCTATATCATCAAAGTCACAACGCGCTCATGCCTTGCTAAAGAGCTACACTGCTCCTTAGTGTATCCATCATTGCTTCAAACACATTTCAGGAGACAGCAAGGACTTATTCTATATTCAATAAATATGGCATGGTCAAATCATAACAACTGTTGGGTCTCAACATTGCGTCCAGTAAATATACTCGATCAGCTGGCCACCAAGCCACCAACACATACGAGGGGTACGCTGTCCCAAGCGACGTGTATATATGCGAACGACATACCAAAGTACAGTACATCCACATTGGGATCACACAATCAATCGTGGCATGAGCATCACACGTCACTCTCTTTCGTCGCACCACATGCATATAGTCATCATTATGCTCAATGAGTGTATATGGTGCCTTATGTTACATGCTAAAACATAATTCCAAAATGTGCACACACATCATTATATCTCATTTAGTACGAGCTATATCAGTCTTGGTGGTCAATATATTAAATATAACATCACATAATCACATAAGGCAACATTATAATTAATCTTGCATTATAACTAATCTTGCATTGTAGTTGAACCGTTACTTACCTTCATCCTTTCTCACTTGCACAAATCCTCACCTTTACGTCCTATTTTTCATCTTTATATTATAATCTATAATTTCATACTATATTATCTTATTCGTTGCCACAACATAAGTCTTAAGCAATTTAAGCATCAAAACAACCTAAATACCTAGAAATAGTTGGTCCAGTCGCTAGTGTGTGAAGAAATAAAATATTAGTTACGTTTATAAAGGTATTAATAGAGCTTAATCCATAACATATCGAAGCTTGTCAAACAAGGATTCCAAATCCTTTTACGGATCTCAATTCCAAGCTCCGTAGGGAAAGTTATGGGCTTTTTCACCATAGCACGTGCTGGGAGCGGGAGTTTGACCAGCCGTCTTGGTCCACGCGTGCTGGTGCGTTTTTGGTCAGCCGGCTTGAGACGTCTGGCCAGTCGGCTTGAGACATTCGACTAGCCACATGGGATGTCTGGCCAGCTAGCTTGATGTGTCTGGCCAGTCGGCTTGGGACATCCGACTAGCCACATGGGATGTCTGGCCAGCTAGCTTGAAGCGTCTAGCCAGTCGGCTTGGGACATCCAACCAACCACATGGGATGTCTGGCCAGCTAGATTGGAGCATCCGGCCAGCTGCATAAGACGTTTAGCCAACCGTAATTGGGACGTATTGACCCGGAATTTCACCATTTTCATGGGGTTTTCCTTCACCAGATCGGAAGAGCGACACTCTTTAATCCCTATATATAGGTTTTCTCAAGGCCTTCTCATGCAATTATTTAAATTGCACATTTTCCCTAAATTTTCTCATATATTTTTCTTAGTCCCTTTATTTAGATAAATTATCATAAATGTTCAAAGGCTTGCATATAGCAAAGAAAAACTTAGTTGTCGTGTATGAAGCATTTTAATTTCATAACATCTTCTAAAATTCCCAAAGCATTGGTAGAAGCACCTTAAGATATTATTATGATTTCATAAAAGTTTTTACACATCTAGTAAAATAGTAAAAATTATATAAGCTAACATTTTTAAATTTTTGGTTGTTACATAAATAATATAATAATCCTAAAAAAGTAGTATAATTTTAGAATAACAAACATTACACGCTCAATAATTATATTGATAAAAAAATATCAGTATGACAAAATTTTTCACACAAAATCGATATATTAATAGTAATATCTAAAATTAATTATTATTTTTTATCTTAATATCTAAAATTAATTATTATTTTTTTATCTTATATATTTGAATTTTTTTTTTTTGGTATTCTAAGACTACACGCAAAATAGGAATATATCAAACAAATTAAAACCTGTACAATTGAAAACTAGATCCTTGATTATTATGATTTTTTTTTTTTGGGTCTTGGGATGGTATGATTACATCAGTGAAAATCAATAAAAGATTTGATGAATACTTCTATAGTTAAACATACTCGTACGTACTTGTTCAATCTTTTATTATAATTTATTTTTTAAAATATCTAGCTCATTCAATATTATCAGTTGATGGTATAATATTGCGTATCGGGCATGTAACATGATACTCATATCTGCTTGATACCCGTTTTGTCGCTCCCCCACTTCTATAAACATATTATCTCATATTCTTAACATTTAAAAATAGTAGAAGCACTTGAGAATTTGGTCTCGACTCAAAAGTGAGGACAAGACTTTACACATATAAGTCAAAACTCTATTTTATATTTAAAACTAGTTTAAAAAGAGTGTGTCGAGATGCTTTCTCTGTACACCGAATACTTATAAGTTTGTTAATGTAATTTTACATAATATCATATTCTTTTAGCTGTATAAAAAAATATTCCAGGCTACTCATAACGAAACCTCAGCCACACGTCAAATCTCAATCACATATATACATCTTTTCCATCTTTGAAACGATCCGACCACAAAGCTTATTTCGGTTCCAAACTGCAAAATGGGCATGTAACATGATCCATATTTATGCAAACGCCTACTCGGCCCATGGCTCCATGCCTATCCGAGTTTGCCCCCATACAAGTCCGCCTTGCAGTTCACGGTTAATGGTTCCATCCACCGTACCACTTCTTCTCTAGAGAGAGTGGATAAAGTTTCTCTGAAACGCAGGCGACGACACTCCCTGACTGAGGCAAACCAATGGCAAGGATTTTAGCTGCAACTGCAAGCTCTAATGGCTACTTGGACACCCGCTCATTTCGGTTCCAAACTGCAAATTGTCATAATTCCGTAAAAGTTCCTCACTTTTCACCTTTTAGTTGTTTCAGAAACGCCCAGTTCTTAGCTCCTTCCGTGCCAAATATTAGAGTGATGACAACTTGTAGAACTAGAAAAAGGAAAATAAAAAGCGGGAAAAGGTTATTGAATCTATCTGGAATTTCGGCTTCTTTGACGGCAGAACCTGGTAGTGGTACTCTGGACTCTCTACCGCAACCCTTTGCTCCTTACTCTATTAGAATTCCAGTTGGCGACCGTCATGTGAGTACCGTTTAATTTCATTATATTAATTCATACACAATTTTCTTTCCTTTTTTTTTTTTTTGTGTGTGTGTGTGTTTTATTTTCTACCTGTGTGAGGATAATGGGCTAGTGTCAAGTATTTTAAATCTGTAAAGCACAAGTGGAAATTTATTTATTTATTTATTTTTATTTGATGTGGTTGCTGGAGACTCTGGTTGGGAGCGTATATTGTTATAGAAGCTTTCTTGTGTTCTGAAGAAAGGCACAACTTTTGGAAGTAGGGTACCATGTGCTAGAGTTTTACCATGGGTTCAGATATTTTACGATGCCAAGCTCATGTTTGGGAGCTGCGGGATATTCAATGCGTTAATTAATTGCTGATTATAATGTTATCACTTTTCATCGTGGAACTGAAACGATATTTTTACTGAAGATGATTTGTTGAAGGGGAGAGAGTATGAAACTTATTTTACTTTTTGGGATAGGCATCTGGAATTATAAAAATTTCCATTTTACTAGTTGATATGATACTTTCTGAGCATCTTTAATGCAACAATGTCACGGGAATATACTTTGACAAATGGCAGAAAAATGCTTAAATGACAAATTAATGATGATAGGAGTCTAAGGAAATGTCTAAAACTATAAGATTTCTTTGACAATATGCTCTCTAAGAACCACATTTATCTCTCTTTCTTATTTCTAACTAACTAATAATAGTATGATGCATATGCACGTCGGACATTGTTTCTTTGAACTTTTTTGTTTTATCATCTATTTCTTTAGTCACATGTGCACAAGGCACGCTGTTATCTGTTGCGTTGGGTGTGCTCTCACTGGTAGGGCTTTTACCCCACCGATATTTCTGGAACACCTCTAATAGAGGAAATGTCACATGGTTGTATTTGAAACTTTTATTGATGTTATTTATTGCTTTTGTTAGAAACCTATATATGGCTGTAGCTAACTTGAAATACTAACCCCCCAACCCCAACAAAAACAATTTACTTATTTTCTCAGTGGGCACACAAATATACAAACACTAGACTGAAGTTTTTCTAGTTCACCGAGGAAAGTTCTTGGTTGCATGCCTGTAAATTGTCTTGCTTGGTTCATTCTCCTTATTTTGCTCATCCTGTAATCATGATTCTATCAGAATGAAACTTCTTTCTGCAGTAGGGTTATCAAAATGTTTTATGACGTTGCGTACCTCCAAGGTCTTGACAAGAAAAGTGTCTTCTTTCAACATCATGGTCAGCTGATCATGAACATATTGCAGATACTATGATGAGAAAGGTTCTCACAGAGTGAATATATATAATCTAAAGTATAAAATCTACAATAGAGTTAGAGAATACTCAACAATGTTGGCTATCTTATGTGACTGCCAGAAACAATATTATCAACATGGCAGTTTAGTTCCGATCTCATATTGTATGATGCAGAAGTATTATAAGAATGAAAACAGATAGCACAAGAGGTAGCTTATTAACCTATCAGAGTGAGTAGTCTTGACGAAAAGCTTCAGGCAGAAAGACAACTTCAAAGTAACAAGTTTGCGGCGAGCAAATTTTGACAGGAGCATATAAGCTGGAAATTTGCTAGGAAATGTTGACAGAATAATCATTAATTGAAGCTATCTGAGTATTTGGAATTTTTAAAATATCTAATCAAGAGTTTGATTATGAACTTTTGATCACTGTTGAGGTGATTGTGATTATACTTGATTGATTAAAATATTTATTTTTTTCTATTTTACCATAATACCCCCAACTTTAACGGTAGAAATAGACGGAATCCGTCACAGGGACGTTAAGTGTAACACTTTGAAAGGTTGGGATCCACAGGAGTAGAATCAAAGGTTGGGGACGTAATCTATGAAAAGTTGAAAGGTTGGGAGATGGAAGGCGTAATTAACCCAAAAAAAAGGTCACATATTTGGTGTTATAGGTTCTAACCTTTAGATTTCATGGCAAAACCATGTTTACGGGGTTGATTTTGCATGTTCTATAGTTACATGCACTATCTCACGACACATGAAAAAGGAGAAGGAAAAACAAAGAGCTTACATTTAGATCTAATGTGATTTGAACTAACATTTCTTTGTTTGAGGAAACTAAATATACTTCGAAATTAATTTGAGAATGTTACTCAATTGCTAAAATATACTGCTAGTGGCTACACTTTTAGTACTTCTATACATATTCTATAACATAGAGGTCTTGGTCTTCTCTATGTATAGCTGAGCTTCAGCTGAACAATGTAATCGATGACATTTTTACAGATTTTAGTTGAGACCGGACACATGGGAAGACAAGCTAGTGGTGCTGTTACGGTTACAGATGGAGAAACTGTAAGTTTCTGTGTAAAGTCATTGTTTTCTACACGTTTGATCATATGTGCCCGTATGTTATGTCATGTAACATTTTCTGACTCAATTCTTCTCTAAACATAAAAGTGGAAGAAGGTTAATAGGTGCCTGCTTTTAAGTAAAATGGTGTTGCCATGTGTTTGTAGATCATCTACACAACTGTTTGTTTATCTGACGTTCCAAGCGAGCCTTCCGACTTCTTTCCTCTCTCAGTAAATTATCAGGAGCGTTTCTCTGCAGCTGGTCGAACAAGGTAAGTTATGCTCATTTAATCTTTTCTCATTGCTTTACTAGTAACTTGAGAGGGGAACTTATTGCTTATTATCTTTCTATATGTTAGTGGAGGATTTTTCAAACGAGAAGGGCGGACAAAGGATCATGAGGTACTTACTACAAGTGCTGTCGAGTTTTTATTATGTGATTATAGATGATTTTCATAATCAATTGTAACTTCGCTTCATCATTTTTTAATTTTTATATGGCGGACTGCTTTGAGGCTACCTCTGAAAGTAATAGAAAGAATGTCAGATTTCACCAATATAGTGATATTCATATCCTACTACGAGTTGTATCCATGATACTTGGATATTATAGCATTTTTTTTCCAAAATTTGAGATCGGAAATAATGTTATTTTGTGCTCGTAACTGAAGGATGCAATGCTTATCTGTATCTAAATATAGCTTAGTTACAATAAGTGTACACCTCTCTCTCCAACTCTTATGAATTCCCATTTTATATAAATTTGCTTGCAGGTTCTTATTTGTAGATTGATAGATAGACCTCTACGCCCTACCATGATTAAAGGCTTCTATCATGAAACCCAAATACTGTCTTGGGTATGTTTTACATTTTGGCATCTTTTTATGTCTTATGTTGTTCTAGCATAATGTCTGTACTGTTTGTAAGTTCTTTTCAATATTGCATAATCGTATCTTCTGGTTTCATCAATCTCATGTGCTTGTAGGTTCTAAGTTACGATGGTTTGCATCCTCCAGATTCTTTGGCAGTTACAGCAGCTGGAATTGCTGTGTGGGTTTTTAAAACTTTTGAACTGACTAACTACATGACATTAATCAATTTGTTCTTTAGGCCTGTATATTTCATTCCATAAAAAATTAATATGACAGGGCTCTCTCTGAAGTGCCAAATTCTAAAGCTGTTGCAGCTGTCAGAATTGGACTTATAGATGATACGTTTATTGTCAATCCAACAACGAAGGAAATTGAAGACTCAAAACTAGATTTGTTGCTCGCAGGCACAGATAGTGCAATATTGATGATTGAGGTGAATTTTCCTATTTCTTTTTATTTTCTAGATTATATTGAGGGCTAATTTCAAGAAGATTTTGGTGGTTCTACAATAGCACTGGTTTTCTAAATGAAAAAAATGTTAGCAGTTACTGAGAAATTCTTTTGCAATTTGCTCAACTAAATTTTCTAGGATCAAGTCGTTTCACAGAACCGTATGGAATCTGAACATTAACAATGACTGTTTCCATGTGCTCTCTCTCTCCCTCTCTCTCAACTAAATTTCAGCGCGCGCGCGCTGAAATCTGGGTAAATGAGGTATGACCTTCGTTAACCGACCCATGCAGATTCTAATTGGATATAAAATTAGGCAGGTATTTTGTTTAAATTTATGGTTATGTTCTAGTTTGATTAAAATTAGTTTTTCATTGTCTCCTTCCGAAATCAGGGTTTTCTTAACCTCCTTTAAAAAAAAAAAAAAAAAAAAAATCTTAATTGGGCATTGTTTCAACCTTATATAAGTATGGTGTTGCTTTTGTAATCTGAAGACTTGAATTATGAATTGAATTTAAGCCCTTGTTTGCAAACTCATTCTATTCTATTTATAAATAAAAATTGGTCAAACCAATCACATTCACATATTTTATGGGACCCGCATGCACGACACAAATCTCTACCATTCTATCCCACTCATTCGCTCTCTTATTTCTCATTGAAACTCAGTAAAATGAATTTGCAAACAGGCAGATCGGAAATTTCTGTCCCTTGAATTCCTCTAGTTATTCTCCCCTTTCTTCCTCTCTCTAATTCCCTCCTCTTTCTATTTCCCTTCTTCCACCTTTCCTTTTCTACTATACTTCTTGGTCTTACATGTATTGTGAGAGCTAGTCTTTTTCCTGGCTAAATACTGGTTAGTTAATTTGAAACATCAAAATTTCAACCACCTGCCTCCATCAACAGTTCTTGGAACCAGATAATTCTTGACCTAGACTCCATTCTCAAAACTTGCCCGACCAACCACCCAACAATCCTTCGAGATCGGAAGAGCAATATCTATGCATGTCTTACCAAGGCGGGACCAAATCCAAATCCTGAAACTCCATTGTAAGTTGAAATGGCAGCAGCAAGAGGGTAGACAAGTTATTTTCGTTTTGCTTCGTCTGTTGTTAGTTCTTCTTCTTATTGTCTTATTTTATCTTTTTAAAAGGAGGAAGTCGTTGCCGCATACGGATTTTTTTCGGAGGTGCAGCACCAGTTTGGAAAAGGGAGGAAAATAAAACCTAGTTGCTGCTGGACCGTTTAGTGCCTGGCTTTGCTCTAATTTTTGTTATTCCTTAGTTTTGATATTAGTTTAGTTTATCTCAGCATACTTATTTATTTATTTTTTTAATGAAATTTTGTGGAGCAGAAGATGAACAGACATATAAGAGGATAAGCTAACCATTGGGTTCCAGTTTCTTGTCAACATGTAATGACCAAGCCATCCCAAACACACATATTTCTAATTTCTAAAGCCCAGTAAGCCTAACAATCCTAGACCACAACAATTCCAACAAACTAGTCTTGGCCCAAGTTTTTACTTGTTCCCACCTAAGTTGACCTGAATCATCTCCTTCCTTACCCGATTCTCACCATGCGCTAATCAAAAACTGCTGCCAAGCTATTCCGATTCTCCAACCGCCACTGTAATAATCCCCATTGCTCCTTTCGCAAAGCTTCATGCTTCATTGATTGAATTCACTGGTCACCACTGCCAGTACAAGTTCCCTCTTCATTCTATCTACTGGTGGTACTTCGCACCATTGTTTGCCACAAAGCAAGTCTTTGTGGCAAAAATCTTTAGTCTTAGAGCCACTGCTATAACTAAGGATCCCCACCGGCTCTGCTTGAATTACAATCCACACGGTGAATGACATCATCTGATCCACTAGTCTATGAAAGCTGTTGATTCGTCATTGATGGCTGCTGAGTTTTTCATTGATTGCCACCTATTTGTTTTTGCCCTCTATACTAGATGTCTTTGCATTAAGTTCATTGGCACAGGCTTTGTTTAATTTTGGTTTTTTTATATTGAGAAATAGTGGATTTTTATTTCTGGCAAGATTACCACCTACATTAGTACAATGGTGGCTAGATTACCATACACGCATGTATTTTAGTGGCTTTGTTTACTACCTTTTTTTACATATTTGGTGTGTCAGTGTGGCTACTGCTGTCCACCCACTCACTTCTTGGTTGGATAGTGGCTAATTTACCACTTATCCAAACATATTTGGTGGCGGGTGGATAGTTTACCACTTCTCACCATGCTCAATTCTTCACCCACTCAAGGGTATTTATAGTTGTACAAGGTCGGTGACTTCACCAACTTCTCTATCAATTTGTGTTTCCTATTATTTGGCCTAGAACTTTCCTCTTTAGGAAAGCCATAATGCACTAGAGCTTATCATTTCTAGAATCATCTCCAAAGTTGCTTGCTTTTCCACGTTGACTAGATTTTTCTAGAAATTATTAAGAAATATGCATAAAAATTTCATCACTCCCCCTCGATGCACGTTTTGGTGACCTCAGCCCATGGTGCTTTAAATTTAGCTCGCGGTAGTGCCTTTGTAAGAATGTCTCTTTATCTTGTTGTCTGCTTCTACTCCTTTTTTAGCCGTCAAAGGTGACAAAGTTTGATATACTACTATGTAGTTGAAACAAACGTATCCATCTGAATTAAAGCAACAAAATTGCAGAAAATAAGGAAATCTTCCTTCCAATGAATGACCAACAAGTTACATAAACAAGTTTGGTTGAGTGGCCTTGTATGTAGTTTTGAGCGTCTAGGAGGGTGGCCTTACTTTCTTGAATACCAAGTGGAACTTGATTTTTGAATTGTGGAACTGCTTTGTGCTCTTCTTCTTGCAAAACATAGCTGGGATGGTCACTGCTTGTACTCCTTGATGGAATGATACTCGATTTTGGTATGCTGTCTCTTTACTTGCTGTGGCAAGACTACATGCATTTTTGTAGTTGCTTTAACGGAGCTGGGATGCTGAGATTTTTCCTTTGAACTCCTCTTTGGAAGATTAGTATTGAAAATTAATATGCGGAATGCGTTGGCCGTACTTTAAACTTACACTTAATAACTCCCGAACAAAGCTCTCATAATTGTGATTTGGCTCTGATATTCTTCGTGGTTGATCGTTAGGCTTTGGTACCACTTGTTAGTTTTTTTAGTTGTGAGAAATAGTGGATTTTTATCTGTGGCAAGATTACCACTCACAATAGTACAGCCGTGGCTAGATAACCGCACATGCATGTATTCCGGGGGCTTTGTCTACCACCTTTTTCTAATTATTTGGTGGGTTAGTGGTTTTGTTTACCACTATCTACCCACTTGCTTCTTGGTTGGATTTAGGATAAGCTACGACTTACCTACACATATTTGGAGGCGAGTGGCTTAGTTTACCACTTGTCACCACACTCAATTCTTCACCCACTTAAGGGTATTTTAAGTGTACAAGGTCCGTGACCTCACCAATTTCTCCATCAATTTGTGTTTCATATTATTTGGCCCTGAAATTTCCTCTTTAGGGAAGCCATTATGCACTAGAGCTTACCATTTGTAGAATTATCTCCAAAGTTGCTTTCTTTTCCTTGTTGACTGGATTTTTCTAGAAACTATTGAGAAATGTGCATCGCCATTTCATCACTCCCCCTTGATGCAAATTTCGGTAACTTCAGTCTTGTCCAGTGGTGCTTCAAATTTAGCTCGTGGTAGTGCCTTTATGAGAATATCTATAATTTGTTCTTTAGTCTTACACCACTTTAACTTTATCTCCTTGTGTGCGTCTACTTCTTAATAGAATGATACTTAATTCCAGTATGTTGTCTCCTTGCTTGTTGTGGCAAGACTACATGCTCTTCTGTAGTTGCTTTAGGGGAGCTGGGATGTTGAGATTTTTCCTTTGAACTCGTCCTTCAAAGATTGGAATTGGTGGAATGCATTGGCCATATTTTAACCTTTCACTCAATAACTCCTACTTTCTTTTATGATTTTGTAAGTGCTTGTTTGATTCTCATTTCCTATCACATTATAATTTCACTTACCACTGATAACCACACATTTCAAATTTCAATTAAATCTCCACCACTCATTCTAACTCATTATAATTTCTTATTATAATTTCATTCTCATAATGAGAATCAAATATATGAGGTAAATTTTCTCTAGTGGTATTTGAATCCTTAGCTCTTATCATCAAGTGTTCAGCTAGTCAACTCTTGTACTTGGATGGAAACATGTTTTCTTTACTTCTGTTTGAGCTTCGATTCTATTTTCTAATTTAAAAAAAATAATAAAAATGGAAAAAAGGGAACCCCCCCCCCCCCCCCAAAAAAAAAAAAAAAAAAAAATGAAAAATAAAATCACTTTAACCTTCTTTTAGAACTCTACTTTGTGCATTTGGTAATTCGCTCTACTTTGTCATATTTCATCACTAATATGTACAGTCCTAATGGTAATTTTCATGAAGTTATTCAGACCATACCAAACATCCCATTTTTGGTCATCAATATAGTTGTTCTGGATTTTAATGCTTCAATAAAAATTAATATGTGTTATCTTTTACATTTTAAGACCCAGAGTTGTAAATCTTGATTGATAATGTACACGTGTAATGCATTTGTTGTGACTCGAGGGATGTGATTGCTATGATATTGTCCTATTCTTATGTGATCTTTTTGGATAAATTTTCGGCTATTCTGTTTGCTGAGTTATTTTTGCTGACTGCTATCTTTTTGTTTGAACTGGATGATTATAGGGATACTGTGATTTTCTTGCTGAAGAGAAGTTGCTTCAAGCAGTGGAAGTTGGACAGGTTCGTTTGATTATTGACACTAAATTCTACATAGACAAAAATGACCTTAGAATCTTGTAAGCTAATTGTCTAAAATTTATTGATATGAAAGTGCCATCAAAATCTTTGTCCATGCTGTATGCAAACTATTTTCTTGATATAGAGAACCATAAAGTTTTGCATTAAATGACTAAAAATTTCCAGAAATTATACTTTTTTTAGGAATAACAATTTTTTTTTGTATTTTTGTATTTTTTTTTTTTGGGGTTTACAAGCCTCAGTTTTTGCTCATAATTATCTAAGTACCTTAAAAAACTGTGTCAAAGTTGCAAAATTTGCAAAAGAATCAAACGAGAAAACCTGAATTTTAACTGGCCAGTTGTTAAACATAGCTGGCCTCTGGTAATGAGATCTCACTGCAGAAGGATCTTTGGGTGGACAAGATATAATATGAGCCTGCGAGAGCACGACTTGTTATACGAGCTGTACTCTCGAGCTGTACTCTCGCAGCAAATAATCTTTGGATGACAACAAAGATGCAACAATTAACAATTATACATGTTACCATCTCTTGAGAAATGTTGAGTGGTAGACACCTTCGTTTATCACAATCCTGGCTTAGGCCAATTCCCTAGGGTATATTCATTTTTTAAGGCCGTGGCTGTTCAATTTGAAGTACATACCAGATAAGCGGGATACGCGCACGTGCTAAGATGAGAACAAGTAGCTGATCATCACATACATTAAAGCTCTATTTTCGTGATAACCTTAAGTTTTTGGCTGCTGATAACCCTGTTATCTGCTAAAGAGTTTTCTTGTTTGCAAATGTCAGGATGCTGTGCGTGCCATTTGCAAAGAGATTGATGTTTTGGTGAAGAAATGTGGGAAGCCAAAAATGCTGGATGCAGTTAAATTACCTCCGCCTGAGTTGTATAAGCATGTTGAAGTATGTCATCATCAAACTTTATCTCAAGTCAGCATCTTCTTTTTCGTTCCTTTTTTTTTTTTTTTGCGCGACTCTCTGTGGCTGTGTCTGTGTGTGTATGTGGAGTTTAATTTAGCATCCTGTAGATCTATGCCTTTCATGGAGCATACACCCCCATCATACAAAGAGAGACTCGTTTGCATTTTTTCTGTCCCCGGAATAATAGTCCACTTACTTTATTGAAGGTGTATTTTATTTTTTTCTTTTCCTAATATACCCTTAATGTACGTTGTTCTATCAACTCAGGTTAATAATTGATATAAATAGGGGTATCTTAGGAAAGATGTATGAAAAGTTTACTTTTCCAATTACATTGTTTAAACTTTCGTCATCCATGCGAAAATAAAAATGAGCTATCTTTGTGGGATTTAGGGAGTATCGAATTATTGCTTTTAGTGACAATGTTCCTTTATTTCATAGAATTCAAGAATTCAGTTGCCTCACAAAGTCTCTCGCTTTGTGTTGTGAGTAGGTGTTGCGGTCAGAAAGTCATTTGATACCTTGATATGTAGTTGCTAGAAGCAAGAGGAGAGGATATTTGGAAGTTTGTGATCTCAACTTTAAGATCTTGATGTCCAGAGATCGAAAAATGGCTTTGAGGAAAATATAGGTTAGGTTGTGAAATTAATATAGGCTAGATCAAATGGTTATGGATTCTAACACCACAATGAGATACTCTCTTGGGAACCATTCGAAGCTTAACCAACTAAATGGGTTCCATGGCTCTCTTGAAAGAACATACCAGACTAGTTTTTGAATATTTTACTGTTCCTAAATGCAAATTAATCCAACTTAAATAGACACATTGTGTAAGGGGATCAAAAGGACTGAAGGATGCTAAATTGCAAATTTTCATGTAGTATGTTCATTTGGAAATGATTGATTGATAGTAACGGATTCAAAAATTGTAATCACAAGTTCTTCTTTTTAGTAATATATGGTAAGTGAAAGTATTCAAAGTCTTAATCCATCAATAATGTGAATCTCTGTTAGAGATTTCCTACAATAACATCCCATGACTTCCATTGCTTTTCTACCCTACATCATAAATCTATGGGAGACCCATGGTGGTTGCCTGGCAGAGGCAATGCATTGTAGTGCTTAATGTTCAAAAAATAAGAGAAGGTAGAAAGGATACTTGTGATTTGAAGGAATTGTGGTTAAAACAGAGAACAATATGGAACAGGGGGTTCAATTGAATTTAGGGATTTAAGGGATGTTTGATTCTCATTATCCTCCTTTTTATTTTTATAATTATAATACACAAATTATAATGATGTAGAATCATGAATATTTGAATTTAGTAAGTATTGGAAGTATGTGGTTGTAATCTAGAAGTAACAAATTTGGTGTCAGGTAAGACTAATGGAAAACCAGAATAAGTCAAGTAGATGCTCTTTAATGTCAGGTTTAAACCTGAATCATGCATGCTGTTGACAATTTTGTGGAGAGCAAGAGAGTGGGGAAAAAAACTAGAAGGCATAATGCAAAAGCATCCATATTGATGATAAAGTGGCTGTGAATTGCCTACATGCCCCTTTAGATTTAGTTGAGGTAAGAAAGAAGATAAAAAGAGAAATGTGGAATCTGGTGCCACATGCTAATGCTAATGTTACAACTTTGGGTACACATAACAGGTCATGTAGACTACATGCCTTTAGAAATGCACCACTAAGAAGAAACAACTGACACATTCTAAACCTGCATGACACTAGAACATTGTTTACCTAAAAAATCAGTGTTGCAAGCACAGCAGCAGATCTGAACTTATTTCTCTTTCTAACTTAAGTTACAGGCTTAGAAAATTAGTCCTTTAAGACGCTTCTCGTGTTGATAAGGTGTTCTCTGTTTCATGTGGCACAATGTGGACTAGATTTGTGATGTAATATTCATTAAGTGTACCATTGAAGTGAGAGACTCATTTTCTCCCCTCCATTTCTTGGCATACCGGATTTTCCTTGTTCTTTCGCTCACAAAATTCAAACAATATTTATTTTTTTATTTTATTATTATTATTTTTTTGAAAAATTGAAAAGTTTGATTGGACTGATGAACAAGAAGGTGAAGATAATGGAGAGTTTGATTGAGCTGGTGGGTGTAATTTAAAGGGCTTGCGTCATTCTCGGTGGCTGGCAGTGGCAAAGCCTTTTCTTTACTCTGGGATACTCTTCCTTCTTTTGATATATTATTGATCATTTGTCAGAATGGAATTGTGAGTTAGGTGCCACCGGTCCCCAGGGGGATAAGAATTTTTTTTAATGATTTTTTCTTCATTCAAAAAACTTTTTTTTTAATAGTTAATGTGAGGGGTAAAAAGCTCATTTCTTTCCCTTTCACAGTCAAAATAGACAGATTCTGTCCATAAGAACCTTTTTTGAGAATTTTTGAAAGATTAGGGACTCTAGAGGTTTAAAAAAAAGATCGAAGAACGAAATTGCTACAGTTTGCAAAGGTTAGGGACCTTTTGTGAAATTTAACCCGTTTTATTATTATGGGTTATTGCCCTGACTTTCATTGCTTGACATAGTGGGTCATCTTTTATAGCTTTCTATATTCCTAATCAAATTTTTTAATCCAGCGTAAAGATCAGTTGGATTCAACATTTTGGAGACTTTTTAGAGCAAATGTTAGGGACAGATTCAGATTCAACAATCAGTAACTTAAATGTGTACCTGCGTTTATTTATTTATTTTATTTTATTTTTTATATTTAACGCCACAATTAATCCTCAGCCACTTTACATTTTTTGTCATTTGCGGAAATTATCATAAATGTTCATCCTCCATCTGCTGCGCTTTTGTCTGCCATCTCTTGAGATATAACAAGTATTAGCATATGCAGGAGATTGCAGGGGATGAATTAGTTGAAGCTCTGCAAATTAAGAACAAAATTCCAAGAAGAAAGGCCTTGTCATCTTTGGAAGCTAAAGTATTAAATATACTAACAGAGAAGGGTTTTGTTAGCAAGGTGGAAGCTGTTGCACCTACTGAAACCATGACCGATTTGGTCGAGGATGATGAGGATGAGGAGGTGGTCGTGGATGGCGAAGTTGATGAAGGTGATATTCACATCAAACCGGTTTCAAGGAAATCCGTTCCCTTGGTAATTTTCTTGACTTTAGAGGAATCACATAATGCTCTCTGTGTGATATTTGAAACACCTATGGTACAGCACACTTCTACTAAGGCGACGTGTGTGTCTAACAAATATCATGTCTTGTCGGACACCGACATTCCAAGACACTTCTTGATGTTGAAGAGGCATGCCATATGTTGTCTGCTATTTTATAACTATTCTTTAAATTTCGAGCACTTGAGGGATACCTTAGGGACATTCCTCGGGCAGTATTCAATATGGCATGAATTGTCTCCTATATTAGAAAGTATAATAACAATATAATGTATAAATACAAATTTAGACTATTTAAATCAACGTTTCCCGGACGTGTCTATGTTCCACTTCTTCCAGAAACCATATGTAGGCATTTTGTATGTCATCCATGTCTGTTTAACATAGTGTTCCACTGAATCTTTCTATTTCTTTTTGGTGTTATTGTAGTCTTGTAATCATGTCATAGTCCATGTCTCTGAAGCAAAAATGGTTACATTGTCTAAGAGCTTATTCCAAGGAGCTTTATGTAGATTTTGATTTTTGAAAGTTGATAATGTGTGGTTGGAATGTAAAGAAAGAATATTGGAAAGTGTGAATAACCTTTTTTTTTTTTGTTAATTGGAGAATATGAGTTTGGCATCGAAGTTTTACTTTTTGACCAATTTTTTATTTCAGATAAAGCTCCCTATAGAACAAGCTCTAAATAATTTACTATTGTTCGTTTTATTTTTCTTTGTACTTGATGCCAAAAGGAAAAACTATATTGCTTACTTGATGCCGAAAAGGTTATGATATTGCTTATTTTAGATTTTATAGTTTTTCAATTTTCTTTTGATTCTTAGGTCACACATAGAATTTTTAGATATAAAACAGGAAGCTAAATTTTATCATAGAGATACTCAGAATCCTTAATAGCTCTTCATTTTTCAATGGATGATCTAACACTATAGGTTCAAGTACAAAAAACTTTGTGACACACCAAATTCTAGTACCTTTGAGCGCTACTTGACATGTGAATGTGAATTATAGGAGAAATCTTGGCTTTAATATGGCTTATGTCTAGTTGAATTTCAAGTGATAAAGTACTCTCATTGAGTTTTGGTCAAGTCTCTCCTTAGTGGTTTAATTTGATTTGATGAGATCGGTTGGGCTTAGAAGAGGTTTTAATTTAATTTATTTAATTGGTCCAAAGTGAACCTTAAGATAAATGGACTTAAACAATTGGTTGGCTTAAGACTTAATTGGGCTTAAATAAGTTGGATCAATTTGTTATTAAATTTTGAATTTATATCCATACTTGAATTCGGCTACCCAATTTGGAGATGCTAAAATTAATTAATTCAAAATTCATCTTTTGATTAAATTTCTGAAGTTCTGCTAGATGAGTTCAATATAAAATAGTTGCTTAAATTGGAGTAAGTCGTAGTGACACGACTTTCATTAAGAAATTTTATTAAGAAATATTCCTGTTGCTACAAACCTTCCCACTTATGCACTCTAGAAAGAGTGATATTTACTCATCGACTAATTATTTTCTATCTAGTTCTTTTCTGAGGTGGATGTGAAGCTGGTATTTAAAGAAGTTTCATCTAAATATCTGCGGAGACGCATAGTGGAGGTAAGATTTCTTTGAATGTGTGGTGATTACGATGAAATGAATGACTCTTTATAGTAATATTTATCGGGGACTCAGGCATTCAATATTTCTGAGTCGTGTTGTGAGTGGTAATTTCTCCTTATTATTCCCTTGAATCTTGTAAACTGTTTTTGCTAAAATTATGACATATATCATGAAATCTAGCAAACTGGTTTTTGAATTTCACAAGAACTCATTTTTCTGTGAAATTCTCCGAATAAAATAATTTTACTCACGTCTATTATTTCTTCCCCACTTTCTAACCATTTATTCTCAAAGAGACCATTTTCATGAAATATATTTATCAAAAAGTCAAAACCATTTAGGCCTAAAGTCTTCTATTATGTACGTTGTATTTAAGTTATTGTGAATTTTCATCATTTGAACCTGGACTTCTATGACGAACAAATTATTCTCTACCTTTTGAATTCTTTATGCAACTGGTCTTCATTTTGGGTCGGCTTTGAATTCTGTGAATTGGAAATTTTTTGAGTTTATTTTTTTTTTTATTAGCAATAAAGGGCAATGTGAAATGAAAAAAGAAAAAGCTTGGCATCCCAAAATGAAAAGATATGTTCATCATTTCATCCTTGTGTTATTTTCCCCACAGGTGTAAACCCATTACAATGTGTGAACATGGTTTTTGGAGTGTTATTTCTGTGATAAAAGAATTAAAACCATATCTATGATTGCATTTTGTTTAGAATTTTAGCTTAGTTCCTTCCCCTTGTTTTCTCTTTATATGCAGGGAGGAAAAAGAAGTGATGGAAGAACTTTTGAGGAACTAAGACCAATTACTTCACGCTGTGGATTACTTCCTCGAGTACATGGAAGTGCGCTTTTTACACGTGGAGAAACACAGGTCTGTTCACACACTCTTTTACTGAAGAACTTTCTATGCTTATTTAGATGTAATCTTGACAACCCTTCAAGGGACAAAGATTAGTGTGTTTTGTTTTGTCTTCCAGACGTTGATCTTTTCTTTTTTCATAATACTGCTGCCAAGTCAAACATGTATTTCTCTCAACTTTAATATTCTACAGGCGCATAATTTCTTTGATAGTATTTCTAAGAGTTTTAGGAAAACAGCACAGTGATAATTTGCATAGACAAAGTGAGAATCGTGTAATTAATTTTGCATAGCATATGCACTCTCTCGGTCTGCTTTTTCCTCAAAACTAAACTAATCTTGCAAGTACTTATGGAAGCTGCTTCTTCACGGTGAACTTCCTCACTGCTTCAATGCATTTTGCTTGTCCTATGATTTTGAAGTGTATACTGATGTTTGTTCATGTGCAAACTGAATTTGTTAGTGATGTTGGAAAAACGAAACTTATAAAGACACACATGTAATGAAATGAATTCAATCTAAACAGTTATGTATACAGTTGATTATGTTAATATATGACAAACAACAAATTGCACGTGACTTGCCATTCAATTTATAAGTTCTCTGTGTGACTAAAAGAAAATTTTACTCCTTATTGACTAAACATAAAAGGATCACAATTACTCTATAAGCGCTTCGTCGAAAAGCTTTATTAAGGAGGGGATAAACTTTATTATATTGTAAATATGCTCCCCTTTGTGGCAGATGCATATTTGCATCAAAGGCCTGCTAGATGGTCATTGTCAAAATTGGATGGAAACAAGACTTCAAAGTTGAGGCTTTGCATGCACTGGTTTTTGAAAAGTCTCAACTAAGAGCTTAAGCTGAGATAGTTGATGAGTTTACTTTTATGAAATTTTATCACGAGAGATCTTCATTCAGTGTACATTAGCATGTACGAGAGTGAAAAGTACTGATCTTTTAGGGTCGAAATGTCATGGGAATTTATACTAAAAACAGAGAGCTGCTTCTTCACGGTTGATGCTTATAATTCTTTCTGCTTGTGTTTCCTAATGCATTTCTCATTTCACAGTCGTTAGCAGTTGTTACACTTGGTGATAAACAAATGGCACAGAGAATAGACAACCTTGTGGATGAAGATGAGTTCAAGAGATTCTATCTTCAGGTGAGGGTTCTCCAGGTGCACATGCTTTGACTGTTGAAATTGTTAGTTTCAGATGGACAACACTATATTAGTTGCAGTAATTGATATGCCCTTCAAGAAAGTTTGACAACCTGAAATGGCTCTAGACAATTATGTTCTCTCTTTCAGAATGTCATGTTGTTGATAACAATATTGAAATGACACGTTGAATTTAACAATTTAAGCATGTAAATCAAGTACTTCAACAAAGCCAAGGTCTGTATATATTCCAAAATATTTTCTCCTAGATTTATTAATGATGACAAATAATTTAACTGTTCATAAATCTTGTAGTTCTGTGAAGTGGCAGATTAATCATTTGCAAACCTGTACTCGTCCAATTACTAAACGGATTTTGCCTATATTGTCTGTGCTAATCACCAGCATTGCCTTTCTCTAGAAGCATTTCTTTCCTCTATCATTCTCTTACTATTCCTGCCTTCCTGCACCTCACAGTTGCATTGTGCACTATATACAAATTACATCCCTCGTAACATTAAGGAATCATCTGGTTCTGATTTTCCTGGTAGATTTAATTGAAATTTCAACCGCTATTTGGACCTATTGAGAATACACACCTCAGAATGGGCCCATAGCATTCAGACCCTTGCTCAAGTGACTCTTATGCCCTTTCATAGTTTCCTCTACCCATGTGATGATGGGCCCACTGCAAATCCCAAAGGCTGTGTGGTCTTTGGAATACAACAGTAATGATCAAAAGATTCAAATTTTCAGGAATTCTAACAATTTCTTTTGGAATGATTCAAACGTGGTGGGGCCTAAGTAAAAAATTGCTTGCCAAGAATCAAAACCAGGCTGGAGATGACTAAAGAATTAGACATATTCTAACAATCATAGTTGATTTTTTAAGCTTTAGATTTTGTTTATCCTTTTTCTTTGAAATGCCGCATTTAATTGAACTGTTGCAAGTTATTATGGTGGAATTCTTCTTCATTTATTTTTTCTTCTTTTCCTACCATTGCTGAAATATGTATAAAATTTTATTGAGTGTTAAGTGGCAACAATCCCCTTTGTCATCTGATTAGTTTGGTGACTTTGCAGAATTAAGGTTATGGTTATATCAAGAAATTAAAGGCCTTTCTTGACATACTTTCTGTTATGTTCCTGTAGTACACATTTCCCCCATCTTCTGTTGGAGAAGTTGGGCGTGCAGGAGCACCATCTAGAAGAGAAATTGGTCATGGTATGCTTGCAGAGAGAGCACTGGAGCGTGTACTGCCTTCTGAAGATGATTTTCCTTATACTATACGCGTTGAGAGTACAATCACAGAAAGCAATGGCTCATCAAGGTGAACACCTTGTCATTGGGTCAGTTCAGTAACCAAGAGATCCATTTATCTGTTCTTTTATGCTCATAGCTACCCTAGAACTTAGTTAATCTTGTTAGGGGTAAGAGGGGTTAGATGTCAGAAATCCTTAAGCTTTTGTACTTAATTTTTTTGCACTAAATAATCAAGATACATAATCTCTCATTCTGCGAACCTATAATTAATTCTAAATTATTTACATCTGTAATTCTGTGCAAACAGTATGGCTTCAGTGTGTGGGGGATGCTTAGCATTACAAGATGCAGGTGTTCCCGTGAAGTGCTCAATTGCTGGTATTGCCATGGGTATGGCTTTGGACACGAAGGAATTTGGGGGAGATGGAACTCCACTTATTCTGTCAGATATAACGGGGTCTGAAGATGCATCGGGAGATATGGATTTCAAGGTCTTTGACTTCTCCATCATGTGGGATTTGTCATGTTCCTATTTTTTCCCTACTAATTATAGCTTTCTGAAAAAGCCTGCATTCACTTCTCTCACATCCCTGGTAAAAAGCCTGCATTCACTTCTCTCACATCCCTGGTCGAGTTAAAAGAACAAAAATAGTTTCCACACAAGACTCTGAAAGGCTATAAGAATGATATTGAGCCTGCAATTTGATGTTGCAGGTTGCCGGAAATGATGATGGTGTTACTGCATTCCAGATGGATATAAAGGTTAAGAACTATCCTTATTCTGTAGAATTTTCTTTGCTAATACGATTAAATGGATGGATGTGTACTTCAGACATGTTAGTGCTTACAAGTTAGCTGTGGCTCCGACTTCTGGAGTATCCCTGCTGACCTTTTATTTATTATTGGGTAGAATGGCAATCCTGCTTGACAACTAGCTTGGGAAAAAGCAGACATGAGCCATGAGGTTGGACAAAATATTTTTGTGGTTTGCGACTCCCAGCCTGGTTGAGTTGCTTGCTGAAAACAAACCATCCCCCCCCCCCAACCAAAAAAAAAGCCCCACAAAACCCAAAAGAAAAAAGGGGAGAGAGGAATGCAAGCTATGAACTGGTGTGGCTTGGCTAGCAAAACAGACAAGCTGCAAGCCCAGCTTCGACTCAAAAATTTGGGGGCTTCCTTGGACTTGCCTTGAGTTAGGCTCTGGACATGTCCTGGCTGGGATTTTTGAAATCCCTAACTATCAGACTATCAGTCACTTTGAATGCTCACTACCCAGCTCTCATGTGTCTAATTTGTTTCATGGCAGGTAGGGGGAATCACTTTGCCAGTTATGAAGCAAGCACTTCTGCAAGCACAGGAAGGTCGAAAGCATATTCTTGGTAAGTGTCACAAGCATGTCAAATTTGGGTCATAAGCTGATTGGCCTGAAATTGAATGGAGGACAAATTGGAAACAACTATCCCCTCTCCTAGGAAAAATAACGTTGTTCCTGGAGTTTGTTGAAAAGTTTGTGTCAGCCAGCTGTGCTTCCTTTGATTATAAATCTATTTATCCATACAAACATTATTGGCTGTTTGCTAAGAGCTGAAAAGTTTGTCTTGATTGTCTGTTCGTCTGGTAAAGAAGTTAATCGTGGCCACTCACTAATTTCTTACCCAAATATCCTTGCAGTTGTGCATTTTTTCAAGTACTGTGAGTGAAAGTGCTATGCAACTCCTGGAATTTCGAATCTAATACTATAATTCAGTGTGTGAGGAATTTTTTATTCATCCTTATATATGCAATGGGTTCTAATAAGTGCTTTTGCTTTTTGCATAAACATATTGGGGCTTTGTCGATGTCCAATCACTCAGCACTGGCTTATGAATCAGTATATGCATTAAATATCAATATCATTTCCTTATTGTTTCCTGTCTTAAGTACTCGTACCTTTTGGATTCTCTTTTGCAGCCGAGATGTCGAATTGTTCTCCTCCTCCTTCAAGAATTCTGTCGAAGTATGCTCCTATAATCCATGTCATGAAGGTTTGTCATTCTGGTGATGTCCACTTTATATATTGATGTTCTGACTGCAGTATTTTTTATTTATTTTTCTCAAAACTCCCTTTTCTCTTTCTGTAGGTCAAACCAGATAAAATTAACCTAATCATAGGTTCTGGTGGGAAAAAAGTGAAGAGTATTATTGAAGAGACTGGTGTTGAATCGATTGAAACTCAAGATGATGGAACTGTATGCTGAGAATAGAACTTCATCTTCCAGTTTTTACCACAATAATTAGTTCGTCTTGTAACCATGTAATCTATATGTGCATGCAGGTGAAGATAACAGCCAAAGATCTATCAAGCTTGGAGAAGTCCAAAGCAATTATTAGTAACCTGATCTTCCGATCTCCAAAAATTGGCGATATTTATAGGTCCCATTCTGACTCTCATTTTTTCTCCGGGTTATAACAACGTTTCTGTACAAGGAACGATTGGTTAAGCTGGTTGATTTGGTTATTTCAGAGCTTTATCAGCTGAACTTCTGATGCCAAAAATCTTGAAGCCTTGACAATTTCTTTTTGAATTTGCTGAGACTGATCTTTAGCGCTTATCTTTGTATTCTTTGCTTTGCCAGTGTACTACAAGTCTACAATTGGTCTTAGTCTACTGATTAACTAGAATCAGGTCTCACACTATTTTCATGTTCAGGAACTGCGAGATCAAATCCATCGCACCTTATGGAGCTTTTGTAGAAATTTCTCCTGGCCGAGAGGTATATATGTTTCCTTCTCAAAACTTGTGTGCTATATACTGTGTATCATTAAAATTGTTTCTTTGTAGTGACATTGGCATAGTATCTCCATCGCTGCTGCTGTTTGATGCTTGGTTATTACTTAGGATGGTGGTAAATGTGCATATTTAATTTATCATAATTTCATGCATTGCAGGGACTGTGCCACATTAGTGAGTTGAGCACAAATTGGCTAGCAAAAGCAGATGTAAGTATTCTGGGCCTGGGTATTTCAACCAAATTTAGGAAGACCATGATGTACTGACTTTCTTGTTACTGCTTATTTACAGGTTTTCAAAGTTGGGGATCGTGTTGATGTTAAGCTTATTGAGGTTTGAAGCATTTTCCCCTTCTAAATTGCAATTGGACAGCTCTTCAGTTTTACTGTATCAATGTCAACTGCCCCCTTTTGTGCTACATGTTATGACTCTAAAATACTGGGATATAGGAAGAGGTAGACTGACATTATATTGTACAAAGCTGCCCAAGCATCTGCCAAAAGTTTTTTTTTTTTTTTTGCCCCCTCCAAAACCTTACCACAGTTACGGTTGCCTCGAGATTGTTGCCTGCTAGTAACTGTTTTACTCTAATGAATTGCATCTGAGTCACTGTCTATGGATTGGATTTACCTTCCTTATTCAACCTTGGCCTTTTGAAGTTTGAATCCAGATTCTCTCTCAGACACAAAACCGTTTATTTACATCAAAATTTGATGTATCTCTCAAGGAGCATCTTTAGATCTCTCTCAAGGAGCATCTATATATCTATAACATTACTCGTTGCCGGAATTATTTACATGAGCATATGATACAGATCAATGAGAAAGGGCAGCTTCGTTTAAGCCATCGCGCATTACTTCCCGATCCTGACCCAGAGAAGCAAAAGACAACACAAGATACTGGTGACCTTGCCAAGGAAGGTACAACAAGCTCACAGAAGGGTTCTGAGAAGAGTAAGCTGAAAAAAGATTCTAGTACGAAAAGTGCTGCAGCAGTAGAAAATGCGGAACCAACCCAAGTCAGTAGTCCAACTATTAAAATCACAAGTGCTTCCAAAAGTAAGTCAGCAGAGGCAGCAGCAGTCACAGATAATAAGTTTGTCAAAAAATTAGTAACTCCTGGAAAGGATGGAACTCCAACTTACAAAGAGAAGCCAAAAAAGAGTAGTAACAAAGCTGTAGGCAACATTTCCATCAAAAGTGAAAGTGCAGTTGTAAACGGAGAGGCCAAAATTGGATTGTGAATACTTGATGTGAATAAGGTTTTCCATGGACTCATGGTTGATGGCACTCTCTCGGGCAACAAAGGTATAAGCTAGTAGTATTGCCAAAGCTATTTGTCTGGTTTTCCAATTTTGTCTGTTTGGACTTCTCCTTGGGACAGAATTTTCTGTCCAGATTTTATCATGTGAAAAATCTACTAGCCAAGTTGATAGTACATGAATTAGTGCTTGGACTCTAAATTGTCTTATTCAAAATTTTCCTTTTTATAGTGTAATCTTGACAATGGAGAGTGCCATGTCTGCATGCTTCCATGTTCTAATCGAAGTGGAGCGTAACGAGCGCGAAATGGGTTTTGTGAAAAACTCCTCGAAGAGATGACATTTATTCTCCAGCACCATTCCATATCTGCTGCACGGAAGGCCCTGTTGAGGTTTGCGGCACCTGATGGTCAAATTCTACGGCCTACGACTTGATTAATTATTGTTAGGACATAAAAATTGGGGGATATATATTCCTTTTTTCCTGCAGCAGCTTTTTGTGCTATTTTGTTTGATCAGGAAAGGTTTTATAGCTCCAATTTTCATCAATATGTAGGTTGTTTCTTGTTCTAAAGCACAGGCCATATTCTTAGCTTTTACAGGTCAGTAATAAATTATTTTCATCAATATGGTTGACGTTTAATGTCAGTTATTTTTTAGATTTAATAAATTATTATGACATTGTCGCCATATATAAGCAATTTAATGTGGTGGATGTGAGGTGTACACAAAATGGGGTGAATTTATAGCGTTATCCGCTATGATAAGGTCAAATGGTGTATTGTCAATGTAGTCTTTCTAGTTTCACTTTCAACATGTGATGGTCCATAAAGTTAGAAGGAACTTTCAGCCTTCAGGTCGGCTTGAACGTTAACAGAAAGTAGTGAAGCTATTCGGAAAATGATACTTGTAATGTAAAAAAATTGGACAAAAATTTATATGAAAAGTCACGTGGCTCATGTGGTTATTGATTTTGAAAGTAATGTGTGTATTGAAAATCAAGATCATGCTAAGTGTATTGATCGTAAAACATTTTGTGAATTTTTTTTTTTATTTTTTTGTGAAG
>CAVNYN010213238.1:0-18387 GCA_963692815.1 Nyctanthes arbor-tristis
TGCTGTCAGCAATTCTTTTCTGTTGGATGATGATTCCAGGTCAGCATTATCCAGTTCCTATCACATTAACTTCTTTGGCATTTTGCTTTAGCTTCTAGCTTCCAGTTTCCCTTTTAAACTACATTAGACCTTGGAATTAGTCAGCAGGCCAAAGATGTACGTAAGTAGAGAAACCAAGCGTAGCTTTGAACTTGATAATGGAAAAAATTTTATTGGCTACTCTAAAAGGCATTATTATTATCAAGGAGTTCCAAAGTTCTTCATTTCAGTGTTTTGCAAGCACCAGCCAGAAAAGCTTGGAAATGATGGAATGGAAATTCTATACCTTGTGAATTAGTCGACTTTTTAGCTCTCGAGAGTTAATTTGCCATTTCTGTATGTTCTCAAGTCATTTCTGAATCAAGTTCTGATATCCCCCTATGGTTGTTTGCAGCATACCATTCTCTGTGGATGACATTTCCAAGTCAATGGATCCAATCGACATTTCTGATATTGAACCTCCGCCACTAATCCGTGAGAACTCAGGCTTTAGCTTCTTGCTGCCTCGCACTGACTAACGACTTGTTCCAAGCTACTAATGCAGATCCATTTTTGGCCTTTTCGCTTCTGAAGAACACAGGCTTACGTTCTGGCTTCAACTTTTTGTAATTCTAGGCAGTTATCCATCATTTTTCCCTTTTGATTCCCCATTTTTTGGCCCCCATAAATCTGAAATCTTATTTTCTGCTTCATAAGTAGATGTATGAGAAAGAAGCAATATTTTCTTTTGCTAATGATGTTGTAATATTAGCTGTTCTGACTTGTATATAAAAATGAAAAGCTTGGAGTGTTTTCTACCTCCTAACAAGAATTTAACTTTTCTTAGGATGGGAATAGATTTTTACCTGCCATATTTGACAACGTATCCATTCCAAAAGAAACTTATTTAGACTCGGCTTGAACCCATAGCTTCCGCCTTGACAAGACAATGCTCCAACAAATGTTAGTGCTTTTGGTTTAAATCATCTTGTACTATTTATTTATTTTTAGATCAATTAAGATTCAGAAAATAATCATTTTTGGTTCAATCTTTGTTTGATCATTACATTTTATTTTGAACTAAAGTTAACTGTATATTTATAGTTACAGTCATACAACTAATTTATGTCAGTTACGCGTTACATGCTTTTTGACATCGATTAAGAAAAGTTCATTTAATAACATTGAAAAAATAAATTTTATTGTCATTTTCCTATCATACACTTTCATAGTAATTATTATTTCACTTTAATAATTTTATTATTTCGATAACTATGCGCATTAAATAAAGCATATAAGATAGGATAATGTTACTCTTCCTTATTGAGTTACTTGTTTGGTGACTTGGTGAGAGTGTATGTGTCTTTTTGTCCATGTATTTTAATTAAATGTAAGGGTGTTGTTGCCAATGTATTAAATAGTTATTTAATGACAAGTAATCGAACAAGTGATTCGACAAGGGAATGTAACATAATATTTCAACTATTTTTTAAAAAGAACACTGAACTATAATTTAAGACGGACGAAAAAAAAATAGATTATCTTTTTGAGACAGAGGTAGTATAAGAGTAACAAAATGGTCACCCACTTTGGGAAACATGCACGGTGATTTTCCTTTTTTTTTTTTTTTCTTTTTTTTTGGGCAACCGGAAACTGTAAAGTTTTTTTGCACATTAGACATTTCATTATAATAATTGTACGATTATTCTTTACCAACATAAACCATCAAAACCATTTTTTTATTGGTTAAAAAAAAACCTTTTTTATTTTATAGAAATATAGGATTTGAATTGTTGAGAATTTATGTTAAAAAAATAAGCGGTAGAAAACGAGGCAATAAACCATCAAATTTTTATTAAATTTGGAGTTAGTAGAAACCACTGGCAGGAAGCTAATAGAATAAAAATGGTTAGGATTTGAAAAAATTGGGCTCCAGTTTGTATACCAAAAGGTGGTCAAGGAATGACATTGTTGAGATTCGTAGGTCAACTTGTAGTGCATAATTTCGCCTCCTTATAGATTTAGTTGCAATTGTTGTGTTATTAATATGCTCTAACTTGTTTTTTTTTTTTTTTTTTCACTTCTCAAGGCATAATATTCATACAAAGCATCACGTTCATCATTCAACTATGTATTTATAAAAGGCATCAGGTCCATCATTCACCCAATCAATTGGGTGTTACAATTTAGCAACCAGATTTTGTGTAAAATAATAAAGCAAAGTTCACTTCTGCCATTGTTTTTGCCTCCAGCAGATTTTTTAGCAAATTAAGTGGAATATTTCCAATTCTTTGTTTATCCTTTAATGCCATACAAATATTCCTTTAATGACATACAAACATTCAACCAAATTTTGCCGAAATCACTAAAACAAATTAACAGAAAAAAAAAAAGAAGAAGTAATCTTATACATTCCGTTCAGCAAAAAATCCGGCCAGTAAGAAATTAAAAAAAAAAAAAAAAAAAAACCTAAACCTTACCTTTAGGGTGACTAGATTCTTACAGCATTGTCGGAGGCGTTGCCGGAGCTTCTAACTCGACCGTTCTGGCGGTTGCACAAATGACCAAACGATCAAAAACAAAATTAAAAAAAAAAAAAGCAAATAACCGTTCGTTCAGCTTCGCAGTGCAGCAAGAAATAAAAACCAAAAAAAAAAAAACATAAACCTTACCTTTAGGCTGCTGGATTTGTTACCACAATGCCGGATGCGTCGCCAGAGGTTCTAACCCGACCGTTCAGGCGGCTGCGCAATCGGTTCAGAGGGGGCGAGAGAGAGAGAGGATACTGTTTGGGGTATGAATTTAGGGGCTCTGCCGGCCGGTTATCTCCGCCGCCGTTCGCCGGACCTCCTGCTCAGTCGGCGGGAAAATTGGAAGGGGTGGAGAGAGAGAGAGAGAGGGGGGGGAAGAGAGGGGTTAGACTTTGGGATTTAGGGGTGTTGGACAAATTCGACAAACTAGGGATTCAAATTCTGAATTTTTGACTTTTTTTTTTTTTTCTAAAACTCAGTCATCCGGCCACATCAGTTACCACATACACATATAGTGGTGTAACCCCGTGAAAGCATGGTAGGTGAACAAAACCGTCTTTCTAGTTTTAAATTATATGGTTACTCTTGATTAAATTAAAATTGTTCATTCATCCCTTAAAAAAAATTTAGTCATGATTTTACTGTATCAATTAAAAAATAATTTAGTGGAGTTAATATTAATAAACCCAAAGGTTTTCCGGCAAAGGAGAATAAACCCAATGGTTTTAAGTATAAACGCAATGGTTTTCCGGTAAAGGAGAATAAACCCAACGGTTTTCCAGCAAAGAAGACGGAGGCATTGGGGCTGAGAAGTGCAATTCAGTGGCTGATCAGTTTAGGTATCTCTGCGATAGTTATTGAGAAGGATGCTAAGGGAGTTGTTGATGTGTTACAACCTAAAGAGGAAGACAACTCAGAATTCGATATGACCATTCACAAGTGTAAACATTTGTTACAACACCGGAATCATTATGAGTGAGATTCATCATAGGACAAGCTAATATGGCTACCCACATCTTAGCGAAGAGAGCTCTCTCTCATGTTCTACATTGTGTAATTATTGTAGTGCTTCTTATTGGTTTATTCACACTTTATCTAAGGATATAACTCATAGTTCAACTATTAATGAGAATTGATTCTTCAATATATATATATATATATATATATATATATATATATATACACCCGATGGTCAAACTACTAAATTAAACATCTTTTAAATTCTTATGGGCAAAATCAAAACTTAAATTGAGTTGTATAAAGCAATTTGAATCATCAGCTAGATTAAGAAAAAAAATGAGACGCTTTTGTTGAGCATTTCACTTGTCAATACATTACTAGAAGCGGGTATGTTTCACAACGCTCACTGGGCAATTGACATTCCTCCACTTTCACTAGGTGAAGGTTCAAATGTAAAATGACACCTACATTGATATTTTAAGTTTAGTAAGTCTATAGGGGGACTTCTCATTTTTTTATTGTTCTTGTTGTAAATTATCTAATTATATTGTGAATGACTAATGTACCCTTAAAACTCTATACTTATACCTATAAAAAGAGGTCTTGGATTCTCACAATGATACATATAATTCTTGAGTTTGTTCTTTATTTTCTCTCTATTTTTCTATATTTTTCTTTTTGGTTCATAACATGTTATCAGTACAATCTGTTCTTCAATTATTTTGTATTATATTTTTTACGATGGATCATAAATGAAATCATAATTAATATGATTTTCTTCAAAAGGTTGGGTGTCAAGGATTGAATTTTCTTCTTGGACATATGAGATGATTTATTTATTTTTTATTTTAATGTTTACATATTATCTTACGGGGATCTTCATCCAATTTAATAGTGAGATGGATTCCAATTAGGTACATGAAATAATCTACCCATTTAGTGGAGAGATATTTCTAAGATGTTCGTGGAATTGTCTGTCAATTTAATGGTAAGATTCTTTCCAAATTTTGTAATTATTATAGATTTTCCAAGAAAAATATTGATTTATTGAGATGGCAGACGCTACACATGTTTCTCAAATTTTGATTAGAAATGATTTATACAATTAGATTACAATATTTATTTTATCATGGATTGCTAATATTCAATTTTCAATGAATTTTAGCATCTAATTATTTATGTCATAATTACTCTTTTATTTCTCCATATAAAGGAGATCACGAATTTTCTCTTGATTGATCAATTTCTTGAAATAATTCTTGATTTATCCCTTTCCTAAAATAAATGTGGCGGTCAATCACATAATGAACATGGATATGCCAACCACTATTTATATAATTTTTATCCTTATTTCTAGAAATGATATGATATAGTACTATATATCCATGTGCTGTAATTGGTATTTTTTTTGTTGGATGTAATATTAGATTCACAAGTGAATCATCCCCATACGTTATTATAATTAATGTAGTGTTTGTGGAGATTTAGTCTTCAATTATATTAATAATAATATTGAAAATTATAATGATTGCGTGACAATAATTTTTGAAGAATTAAAATAATATCTACGTAAATATTCAAGAAGAATATGACGGGCTCTAATTATGTAAATAATTATAATTTTCTAAAAAAACATAAATTCTATCTTTATAGATATTCTTGAATATTATTGATATAGAATGTTTCGTTGTATTCTCGTATAATCATAACTCCTCTCTTGTGAAAAGTGTATTCTGGTAGAATATAATATGTTGCCGAAATTATGAAATTTATTATTAATTGTGATTTTCTGAAAAAATTACAATATTTATTCTGGAAGAATATATTATTTGATCTTGAAGAATCATACTTTTTATTTTTATTTATCATTATTATAATTGTTATTATTTATGTTCCATTAGATTAGAAATTATTCATATTATTTACATTAGGTATTAATTGTTATAATTGAGCTAATATGCTGTTACACTAAAATTGACACAATATATTCTTATATTTAAGTTAAATATTACTTATTCTTAGAGAACAATAATATAAAAGATTTATGCTAAATATTTCTAAAGAATATTTAGCTATTGTTCCGGAAGTAACAATGTTTTAAATTAATACTAATTAACAATGAAAAGTTAATATTGATCCTGAAGAGCATGTCGTTGTACAATTTAAATTTAGTGAAAAAAATTTATTGATTATTTTTGGAAAATCACTATGAGATAATATTATTTGTTCCAGATGAACAAATTGTTACAAATTTTAATATTCTAGAAAAATATTGTACTAATCCAACAACAGTAACAATTTTAATGATTTAGTATAAAATGTATTGCTCATGAAGAATAGGTAGTAACAATTGTTAAAATTCTTTGTTACTTAAGAAGTAGTAACAATTTAGATTGAGTACTACTATATATATTACTCACTCTTGAAGAGTGAATTTGTATAAATTATATCTAGTAAATCTTATGTGATTACTTTTGAAGATCTTCAATGAAATCTAGAAGATCTCATTTAAATCTATACTGTATCGGTCTTTCCTATGTAAATTATAAACAAATATATTTTTATGGCTTTGAATTCTATACAAATTTTTATCTGGTTAGTGTTCTTTCATTGTCACCTATCTCATACATAGGTGGAGTAAATGGGTGAATTTATTTATATTATAAAAGAAATCATTATACTCTTACAATATCATTGTTGATCCTTATTTTGGATAATCAATTATTGGGTTATCTAAATTATTATATTTTAATTTTAATTGAAGTATAATATATGATTGTTTAATTTATTATTAGTAAATTTCAATTTATATTTGTCGTATTTTCCTAAAAAATTATGATTTTTGAATCTACCAATGATCCAGAAGATTGTTATAAATAAAATAGATTTGATTTTAAAAAGCCTAATATATTAGAAAATAACATATTATTGATTGTATTTTATTAAGAATTATTGCCTTTAGAATTCTAGTAATGATCTTGAATATTGTTACATTGCATTTTGTTTTATATCTTGAATGAGTGTAATTTTGTTCATATTATTTTGATTTTCTGAAGAAAGACAAAAGTCCAAATTCATTAATAATCTGAAAGATCATTATGATGTAAAATAATATTCTTTTATAGGAAGATTCACAATTATATCTCATATTCTAGAAGAATATGGTAGGCTCTAGAAGAGTCATGGAACATGTAATCTATTAGATTTCTTGAAGAAATACCATAAAATATAATATTCCAATTGAATATCTTGTGTTTTAAGCACAAAATATGTGAGATTCATTATTGTATTTTCATAAACAAATGCACAATACATTGATATTTCAGTTTAATATTATATCATCAAAGTGAAAAATTATATTACATTTAATATTTCAATGATTATTTTTATTACAGTTTAAATGATTATGAAGAATATTAGACTATTGCTTTTGAAGAAGTGATAGTTTAACTAGATTGATATTACTCCAGAATAGTAAATTTATATGAATCTAGATTGAAATAGTAATATATTACTCTTGAAAAATGTCATTGCTATGAATGAGTATTTTGTAAGAATGTAGAATCATAATGATTCCAGGATTTCAATTGATTTAATATTTATAAATTTTATATTTGAAATCTTGAAGATTTCATGAATATATCTTGTAAATGAATGTTTTATTGTACTCGTGAAATAGTACAAATCTCAATAAATATCACAAGTAATCTTATATCATAAATATAGTGATATTTCCGAATTGATTTTGATATAAATCCTGAAGATATTATGTTAAAGATTTATGGACAATCATATAAAATCTCTTAGATTGTATTAAATATATATAAACAAAAGTTGAATTATTATTTGAAAATTTCAGAAGAATTAATTCATGTTAATTATCTTAATTTGTACTATAGAGTATTGGTACAAATTTACTTGTTATATATTGAATAAGAAATTTAATTTTAAGAGTATTTAATTTGGCATAACTGGTCAAGCTATCCCAATTTTATTAATAATTAAAATATTGAGAATGGTTTGAAAAGCTTGAAGATTTTTCAAAACTTATGTATTGCTTGTTCTTAAGGACAACAGATTATAAATTCATCACTGGCTAATTTTGGAACATGGTTCCAAATGCTTTGAAATAAATTTTAGGGTGAATTTTGTGGGCCCATTCACCTTTCGTGTAGACTTCTATAATATATGATATAAATATTTGGATCTACTAGGGGTCACATGTACCTTACATCTCGTACCTGAAGTTTTTGAGATTGTTTGTTCAACTAGTTAGTGAGTCATATCCCAAGATTATTAATTATTCATAATTTATTTGAGATATTTCATTGCCTATAGTTTAGCAAATTTAATTGGTAAATGCCTCAAGTTATTTGCTATACTATTTAATGAAAACAATCATTTGTGGTTGAATGAAATCAATATTTCATAAATAGCAGTGATATTTTAATAAATTTGCCAAATATAAAAATTATACGATACCCCTTTTTATAGTTGGATTACAGTCAAAAGTCTCCATTTACTAAAGGTTGTAAATGCAATTTACGTATAATCGCGTCACCACATATCTAATTAAGATGTGTATTTTTGAATGCTGAGAATAGATGTTCGGGATTAAATCCCTTTTGCATAGCATTTATTTAATTTTTATTCCTGAAGGATAATATGTTACTTCATGATTTGTCAATTGTTGCTTCATTCGCGAAGTCTTTTCAAAATTAAGCAGAGGAATTAATAGTTGATAATAAGTATATGAAATGTGTGTTTGTAGTCGTCGCATAGCGTAACCCAAACCTGAAGCTTGCAAGAGAGTTTGCATTTCAGATTACTGACTATACAGTTACCAATAGTATATACTAAATTAAAGGCTCCAACTTATATTGATATAAATTCCTATAAGAGGATGTGGGTATTAGTGACATGCCTGAAGTGTGATGTGGTCGTCGATTCCAAAATAAATATCTGAAAATAGGATATGGTGCATATATTTTATATAATGATTGTATTGAGGCATAATACTCTATAAGAGTATCTAGATATAACTAATCAGAAAACCCTTGAAATGATTCAGATACATGAAATTAGTAAAATAAAAGATATCTCAAAGTGTTATGTGAATCAAATGGAATATATAAGAAATAATTGTCAACAATAAATAAATATTAAAGAGTTCAATGATTGTGAGGATGATGAATTAATTTTTCATCAAAAATTTATTAATATTGAATATTAGCCAAAACAAAAAGCTGCAATCCAGTATATTGTTATATGTTAAGAGCAGCAGTCTATTCATTTAAAAGATATATCGTGTCAATAAAATATCGATAGGTACTTCTGTGGAAATATCAAATATGTGGTTGTACAATTAAAACATAAAGTTCCGTTCAATTGACAATATATGAAAATATCATAAATCTGGTATAATCCCTGAAGGATTTGATATGTATAAAGAATATAAAGAACTAAAAGTTCTTGTATATATCGCTAATATAGATAAGGAAGATATGCGTTGTATTTTTCCTTGACTGAGGTTTTGTTCCTCTGGGCTTTCCTATGAAGGTTTTTAACGAGACAACTTTAATAGCTTATCAAAGAATAATATATTTTTCTTGCACTTGGATCTTTTCTCACAAGGTTTTTTTTCCATATTAGGTCTTGAAGAGCATTGAAGTTTGGCGAAATGATTCAATACAAGAGGACCATAATTGAACGAATTCAGAGGGAGCAGCTGTACTCTTTTTCTTTTGACCAGTTTTTATCATATTGGGTTTCTGACAAGGTTTTAATGAGAAAGGATCTTAGACGCTCCAAATTTATTTAGAACAAATTGCACTCTTTTTTTTTTTACTTAATTTGGCAGTTTTTTTCCTGTTGGGTTTTTATTCAAACAAGATTTTTAATGAGGCAATTGTTGTATAGATTAGTCATTCAAGTTGGAGTATTGTAACTTATTTAATTATCTTGTGAATGATTAGTGTACCCCAGGGGTCTTGAATTCTCATAATGATACATATAATTATTGGGTTTGTTCTCTATTTTCTATCTATTTTAACTTAGTGATGAAAAATATATAGTAAGAGACAAATTATATATAAAATTAAACATACACAAATTATAATTAATATAATACCAACATACGTACAACCTTACGGAGTTATATTATTATTAAAATACGACAAAATGGACATTAACCAAAAAGGAAAAAAAAAGTTAAGGGCAAAATGGAAATGTGAATATTTTACACACATTCCGACTTTTCACACATTCCCATTTTTATATATGAGTTATATATTATGTTTTCTTCTATTGATAACTGCAAACTTGAATCATTAATCATTATCAGAGCCGGTTCTTTAAAGAGGTGAATGAGGCCTTCGCGTCACGATCTTAATTAATTATTAAAGATGACCTCAAAGAGTTTAAAAAAAAAACCTTTTTTTTAAATTAAAAGGGCTTAGAAAAATAAAAAAAGGGCTGAAAATTAGGCCTAAAAATCGGCCTACCCAATCCCAAACAAAATAATGGGTAAAAAAACTTAAAGATTAATTACACTTAACATCACCAACCTTTCAAGTAATTATCGATCACGTTTTCAACCTTTAATTTTCCTTCTGGGCGTCCTCAATCTTTTAGGATCGTTACACATAACGTCTCTGAGACGAAAATCGTCAATGACTCAATTTCTTCCGTTAAGTTGGGGGGTATTATGGTAAAATACAAAAAACTAAATATTTTAACATTTAAAAAAAAGTGGGAGGGAGGACATCCCTTTTGACTGCCGAAAAGGGCAGCCCCAACAACCATTTGGAGGAGAGTCTCCCTCCTGTGTTGTCAGAAATGGCAGCAAAGTGCTGCATTGGTTGTCAGAAATGATAGCCAAAAGATGAGAGTCTCCCAACTCAAAAGGCTGCCGGAAATGGCAGCCAAAAGGGTGTCTGTAACATCCCTCAAATTTTTAACACTGTTTGCCAAATTACATAACATATGTTATTTTTAACTAATAGAGAGTGCTAGTTTTCCAAGTTTATAGCTAAATTGACCATATTTATTAATAATTGTTGATTTTTGCCAAGTGTTTAAGACACTTGCCATTCTTCTAATTTAAAATGTGTTAGTTTTGCAAAATAAAAAGACACTTGTCATTATCGTAAATTACAAACTTGCTAGTTGTGCCAAGTTTTAAGGCAGATGTTATTTTTATAATTACGAAACTTGCTAATGTTACCAAATGTTAAGCCATTTGTCATTTTTATAAATGGTGGATTCAAATGATATTTAAAAAAAATTAAGTTTTCACAAGTATAAAAAGGGTCCAAAACCAAAGAAATCAAACAAGTTACTCCCTAACTCTCCACCATTCACAAAAATTCGTCTAACCATATTAGGGCAAAGGAAACATCCCTCAAAAGCGAATAAAATATCTATTTCTCATATGAAAAAGGCTTATTTCCATATATAGAAAAGTCGTAGCATGAATATAGTCTTAATTGAGGAATTTCAAGGCTTAAGGACACTTTTCTATGTGATAATTATTCAAAGAATGTTTGGTGAGTAACCGGTACCTTGATTCTCTTTCTTTTGTTCATTATATTTTCATAAGATATGCATGAATTTTTAATGCATTGTTATGTAAAGAAAGATTAGTTTAATGTATCGGCATCGTTAGTTAATGCTCTACCTGTTCTGAATTACTCTGTGAAATATGACCTTACTATGTGATCTTGGTCATTCTGGCTATGTGATAATCTGTGGCCTTGCTTTGTGGTCTTGGCCAATCTGAATCTTTGTGGCTTTGCTGTGTGATTTTGGCTAATCTGAATCTTTGTGGCCTTGTTGTGTGGTCTTGGCCAATCATTTGCACACTACAGGTAGTAGTTAACTAGTGATATGGCCCTTTTGTGCATTCAATGGCTTTGTGTATCTAAAGGTTTTGTGAAACACATGGCTTTCCTGAAAATGCGTTTTATTATATGAGAGTGAATCAAGATATTTGGTTATTCACTGAGTAGTTTGTGCTCATTCCCCTTTTCCTACAATCCTGTAGGTATTAGATTAAGAAGCTATGTGGCCGGATCGTCCCAAGACAGAGGTGATATATGTATAAGATCGAGACTTCGGTGTGTGTGGCCGAGGTTTCGTTGTGGGTAGCACACGGAACATTTAATCATCAGAGTGACGCTCTTCCGATCTCCTCGATATTTTGAACTGTATTTGTATCTATTTTTAATAGTTAAAGGCTTCCGCTACTGTATATGAATTCCGTTCGTGATAGTGTCTCCCTTTTTTTTAAACATTAAAATATTTAGTTTTTTATATTTTACTATAATACCTCTAACTTAACAGAAGAAATTGACGATTTCCGTTACTAGAGACGTTAGGTGTAACGGTCTTAAAAGATTGATGACGCTCAGAAGAAAAATTAAAGATTGAGGACGTGATCGATAATTAATTAAAAGGTTATGGACGTCAGGTGTAATTAACACAAAACTTAAAAAAAAAATAATAATCAGAAAAAGTAATTCTTTGCTGTCTGTCCGTCCTCAGATATAAAATTGCACACTCTAAATTCTCTGGCAACTCTGCATCAAATTCAGCTACAATTCTCATTGTGGCCAACCCGAACACGGATCGCATCTCTATTTAATCCTCTCTCATTTCTCGTTCTCTGCTTTTCATTCTCTAATTTCACTGAAAACTTTGCCCTCCGCTCCCAACTGTTGCACTTTTTTGCTTGATGATTCTGATTTCCTCCCTACAAATTATCCCTTTGGTTGCCAAGATTCGCATTCCCGATTTTCTTGACTATCGAAATTTGTACGAATTTCAATCAGGCAAACTGTTCCCCAATATGGATTGAAGGATTGCCAGTTTCAATATCGCCTATGCATTAGGTTCTGTTTTGGTTTTTTCCACTTTAAATTGAATTCCGTGCAAGTCTTCTTCAACGTCATAAAGTACTGTGTGTTATTTTATCCTTTAATTTAAATTCTTTTATTTACTATATGTTTTGCTTTTTCCAGATCCAACATAAAATTGATATTTAATTTGCCAGGTATTCATCTCAGCCTTTTGCATTTCCTTCAATGATTACCATGTGGGAATTAATTTGAATACTTGGTTGTGGGAATTAATTTGAATACTTGGTTGTATTTATAAAAAATGCATTTGCAATCGGTTGACTATAATGATAGTTATATTAGAACTCGTCTTCTGAACTATTTTAACCACAAAAGGTTCTTAACTATTTTATTTTGTCAGTTTCATAGCTCGGGAGTAAAATTTCAAGGACAAACATGATCATATAGGAGAGGTGTTTCACAGCCATATGTCTCAAGTAGCTGTTTTTTGTCATTTCCTGAAGTTTAATTAATGACTAAAAATTAAATACCAAACACATTAGGATAGCATTTATAAAAAACCATAATGCACAGTTATATCTCTAATTGAATGTTGAGCTCTTGGCTAAATTGGGTGTACTCAATACTCTATGGATTTTGATTGTCCATTAGACCAGGCAGACGTTAGGTAATGCATTAATGAATAATGGCCTTGGTATTAAAGCAAAAGATTATATATGACTTTACCTGGTCTTTATTCCAGTGCAACTATGGCATGGGCTGTTGAATTGCAATTCAGCAGAATTGAGGAAATCCTGTCTATACTTAAAGGACTAGTTAGAAAAGGTGATTCTATTAATATGCTATGTAACATACCCATTTCACTGTAACAATCTCGTAGTGAGTCAGGGATTTTGACCAAGAACTTGCCAAAAATTGTGAAGTCACTATCTATGAGTTTATTGCAAAATCAGAAAATCAACAGCCAACTTTGTTCAGCTACTTAAAAAAACACAGCCTAGCTGGAGCATGGTCACCTACTTCCTCCATAGTTTTGATTTCTCATTTTTCTATTCAGGCATTATTTATTTCGTACTTATGAAGCCTACTTGTGCTTATTAATGACTCTTATAATTGACCCTCACTGTGAAGCACATGCACCTAAAAAACACAGCTTAGCTGGAGCACGGTCGCCTAGTTCCCGCCATAGATTTGATTTCTCGTTTTCCTGTTCAGGTATTATTTATTCTATACTTATGAAGCCTACCTTTGCTTACTAATGACTCTTATAATTGACATTCAATGTGGAGCGCATGCACATAAAACATAAATATGATGGTACTCAAAATAGAATTATTTTGGATGCGATACTTCAATTTTCTTTAATATGGTTATACTATAATATCTGGGACTTGACAATTTAATTTGTGCCTCACGATATTTGGCATTTTGCACTCCAACTTTAAATCCAATATGCTTTACGATCATGTTGTATGAGTTCTTATTTATATTTGGCTTCACTATTTTTGGTAAAGTTATTTAAGCAACTCCATTCTTTAGAAAATTTTGTTTCGTATACATTTAATAGTTATTAAGCAACCCTATTAACCTTAGAAAGTAGTTAACTTGTATTGCTGAACCATGTTGACTATACAAAGTTTTTAGAAGTTTTTCCATGCTCGTGGTTAGTTTAGTGCATTTTTTTATAATTTTTGACGACTGGGCTTTCTTAATTCTAAGTACATTTCTCTTCTACTATTATGTTAATATACACGGTGTTAATAATTATTTGCGTATTTATACTCACTTTTGCCTATACTTTACACAGATTCTTTTTAAAAATCTAATACGGTATCTCTTGACACTGAACTTGTGCCAAATATTCAGATGTCAAATTCACCTGCCGTAGATGCGGTTGCTAATGAAGGAACATCAGGTCGCTATGGAAAGTTCTATATACGTCGTAGGGTTCGACCACCAACTGAAAACATCAATGTAGTGATTCCACCACCAGATAATGTGATTGCTAGTGCATCACGTATAATCGGAACGAGAAGTACAGTCCGTAAATTAAAGATGAGATATCCAGCAAATGTTGTTCGTGCAACTCGTTCTACAACTACAGTCCGGCAACGACGTACTTCCTACCGTGCCCTTATCATGCCAAGACCTGCCACTGTCTCAATTTCTAATGCAGTACGTATTGCTTCTTGTGTTACTAGAATCAGAAGCGCAATTCGTCAAAGGCGTACATCATTCCATTCTCTTGTAATGCCATCAAGAAGTACCAGAACTTTACCATTACATTCTCCAATCAGAAATAATGAAAGAAGGCGTGCTAGACAAGTTATTAATACTACACGACGCCGAATAGCCCGTGCAAACCAAACAGCTACAGAACATGCAAAAGAGCAAGCTTTAAACAGCGCATCTAGAAGAAGGGCTAGACATATCTTCACAAGTGAACAACGGGAAATTGCAAGGGGTTTAGATACAACTCATCGTAGACAAGCACGTACACATCAGACAACTGAACAGAGGTTACTTGAGAGAGAAATAAATAATGATCGACGAAGAAGATTGCGAGAGATACACTCGAATGATCACCGATCAGCTGCATTAGCATAAAGTATTCTGCGTACAAGAAGGCACATTGACTTTAACAACATTACTGCAGAAACATCTAATGCTAATGTTGCAGACGAACACACTATAGATCAGCCTTCTCCATTTTCACATGCACAATGTTTTCGAAAAAGTTTACAGGATATTAGATGGGTTACTTGCTCAGTATGTCATATATCATTTCCGAATCATACAACTTTTGAAGTATGCCCAAAGTGTTCGAGAGAGATGCGAAGCGGAGTAGACCCACGTAAGTTCAGTACTGAAAACTTAATGGATCCTGGTGCAGTTCCTGAAGACTTATCATGTCTATCAAATCTAAAAGAAATTCTAATAGCCAGGGTCCACCCTGTGATGTCTGTGTACCGTGTGAGAGGCCAACAATACAAATATTGTGGTAATGTGATAAATTTTGCTCAAGATGTGACATCAATATCTTCTGTTTTGCCATTTAAAACAGCTGACTTATCTGCGATACTAATTGTGAATGTGACTGGGGCACACTCTATTAAAGAATTCCGTGTACGTCGTGAGTATGTTCGCCGAGCATTGGTTTGGCTAAAAGAAAACCATCTCTACTACAGAGACATAACCATTGATAATGGATCTCTAGATTCACTACCCGAAGGTGGAATACCCAATGATATTTTTCATGCTAATCAACGTGACATTGATGCTTCACCTGACCATCAAGAAACAGATTTCATTGAGGATGATGTGGAAGGGCCTCCAGAGATTGTGCACCGTAATGTCCGCATCAATGAGTTTAATATGGCTGGGACTTTTTGTTTGGGGCCTCAACCTAATCAACAAGCATGTATAAAACAAGCATTGCATGTGACAGATGTAGACCATACTGTTGCTCACCTACATCTAACAAATCAAGTTATAAATGAATTTTCCACTCCGGGTTATATATCAATGGCCTTTCCAGCCTTATCTACAAGAAATCAGTCATATTGGGGCGAGATAAGTCGCTGCAGTACATGTCTAAGTCGCGCGAATAGCTCATTGCAGCGACAATGTCGTTGCTAAGCCTCCGCCGTAACTGGACCGCACCAGTTGCTCAATTGAAGCGACAGAGTCGTGCCAATAGCTAGTGCACTCTGTACCAGCGACAAAGTCGTCCTAGTAAGTGGAGCCAATAGCCCATGCTCTTAGTTATCAGGGACGGGTGTTGTCGTCCCAATAAGGGTCGCGCCAATAGGGTAGCAAGGTTTTACAAAGCCGTTCCCGTTTAGCTAATAGCCCAATACCTTAGTTTATCGGGGACGGTGTTGTCGTCCCAATAAGAGGCCACTGCTATAGGTGTGAAAAAACATCATTGCCACATCAACTATAGGCACGTAGGCTACGGGCAATTGTAAAAACAAGGTTAAGCCTGTAGGTGCAATTGTTATTGCCAAATCATTATAAGAGTTCCAATTGAAATGAGAAATTGTTTAAATTCATATGTTACAGTTATATGTAAAATACAGATAAACACAAAAAATGAAACCGATAAAACTATAAATCTTACTTGTAATTAGCACATGTAAGAGAAGCAAGAAACCATAAATCTTAGTTGTAATTAACACATGTAACAGAAGCAAGATGTACATCAGTGTTGAGCAAAATAATGTTTTGTCAGTGAACCCAAAGGACCATTAAGCCAAGGCAAAATGCAAAATGATTGTTTGTCGGGTTTCATACAAAACATAAGAAGTCATGATACATCAAGCGAACCCATTATAGCAAAAGTGTTCTCTTAGGCAGTAAGTTGAACTCTAGCTGGAGCACCTGACGTCCTCTGCACCACCATGATCCTCAGTATTAGAGCCCATTTCGTCATCATCGTCAACCAACCCAGCATTGGCCCACCACCTAAGCCAGCAGCTTCTCCATCTTGAATAGCTTTACAAGGGTATAATAGAGAGAAGTGACAAGTTACAATAGGTAGTAAAACTGTAATAAGAAATGGTAATGAAGACAACACAATTGAAATATTGAAATGAAAGAGTAAAGGAGCACCAACATACAGTCCAAGTAATGCATAATTGGCAGGACCTCTACTACGCAAGCAAAGAGGAGTTTTGTTGGAAACAAAAAGGGAAACATGACCATTGTTTAGGAATAGCATCTGTATTCAGCAAGTCATAGGCCACAAATTCCAGAAACACAAGACCGGTGATGAAAAAAATGTATAGAGACATATGCAATATAAGGCTAAGACGTAGGACCTAAAAGAAAGCTAAGTATGATTCAGGTGCTTGCATTTCTATGATCTATCTGTGTTCAGTCAGAAGTATTATATTCTATATTTAGCAAGTCAATGACCCCATATATGCCTTTGGTTTACAGCTGCAAAGTATCGATAATAAATTGTCTTCAACTTAATAAAAAAAAATAGGAACATATATTGGGATAGACATCCATCCTACTGTGGTGCATTGTTCTAAGACCAAATGTTTTCGATCGCAGTCCAATCTATCATTATCAGCAAATTGTTTTACAACTCCTTATAAGGCAGCCCAATATAGCATAATTAGTGAAGTACACTCGTAAGAACTCTTTAATCAACAAAATCTAATTAAATATTGGATTAAACAGCAAGTGTCATGACATAATAACAATTATCTTCTCAATGTTGAATAATAAATCGTCATACCATCAACACAACCACCTCATATTGTAAAAATACTTCCTCTATGCATTTCACTATTTTTAACAAACTTATTAACTTACAATTTAGATCTTAAATGAATCACATGGTTAACAGTAAGGAGTGACTATATTCTTTCCTAATATCTAAACATACTTTTTCTTACAACTTACATGATATTAAAACCTTAATAGCACTTTATACCTTAATAAAAAAAACTGCACCAAATAAACTCACCATTAGTGATATCAATGGATTCTAGATGCCTATGTAGCTCATCCAACGAATATCCTGTTACACAAATAAATAGATTTGTAATAAAGGCTCTACTCATTGCAAAGAAATTTTAATTCCATCAATTAAGCATCAAATATATTCCCTTCAGACAACATATATTCCCATAATTAAGTCTTGAAGTACTATTCAATTCGTCCTTGTATATATGGATAACACAATTAATTATCTTACAAAAATTGTTATATGATCACAAATGAAAATTAAAGAGACAATGGTGGACTAAAAATATACCAAATAAGCAAGTACATGAGAAGATATTCAGAGGAACATTACCTATAACTAGTTGAATGCCATACTAATAGTTATATACTTTATTTCGATACAAAAATAGTTGGATGAATTGCAACTAAAGGAGCAATTTTTCAAGTTTGTTTAGCACCAGAAAATATGGTGAAGGTAAAAGTTTGTAGCCAAAAAGTTATTCTAAAATCACCCAAGCAGATAGGAAAGTCTCATTTTACTTGGAAGTAAAATACTC
>CAVNYN010213239.1:0-21063 GCA_963692815.1 Nyctanthes arbor-tristis
CATTTGATTCAAGGATGAATGAATTATATCTTCTTGGACTTACTTCCACTTTTTTTTTGGTGTAGGAGTTTGATACAAGGAACCCGAGTTTATGTTATTGACATTGTTTAAGTCGTATTTGCAACTATTAATACTATTTCATATGGTAAGCAAATGATGATTTATTTAGTATGCTGTGTTTGTTTGATCTATATTCTACTTGGATATATTTGTGTGTGTCTTTGATGATTTTGAAGTGATGCTCTACTTTTCACTTTGATGGGTTTTTCTCGTGAATAACACATATGATGTTTGATCCAAAGATAAAATATTAATAACGCTAATTCCTAAGATTTACTTTTGTATTTAGATGGTTTTCTACTTTCAATACTTGTATCCTAAGGTTTGATTATTGCCATTTTTCAATAGCTTTTAGAACTAATTAAACTGATTTATATAGTACGTGAATGATGCTCTGGTTTTTGCTTTGTTAATTATATTGTAGGTTTCTAAATTTTTTTTTCTTTTCTATCGTAGATTTGTTGGACATGGAAATTGTCTTGTATTATCGATTATGTGGGCTACATTTTATGCATCTTTCCTAACCCATTACTTGCATGTTTGCATTCCTACATTATTGTAATATCTCATTGTGGGTCATATTGAGATTTGATGGTGGGGGAGAAAAGTGAAGAAAAAAAATCAACTTTGAAGTATAATTCCTCTCATGATTTGGTTTAGTTGCCATATCTATGAAGATTTATTTTTTCATTTGTCATTCAAGGTTTCTACTTTAACGGGCCTTTAGCATACTTTTTGTGAGATCATAAGCTCATAGGACTTTATATTTGTATCTAACTTTCTTACTTCAAATGTGGCTGAAGTGTACATGAGTAGCAAAAAAGATGGCAAACATAAAGCCTGAAGTTTATTAGGGCTTCTATTGTTTTGTCGTTAGATAATAGATTGAACAAAAAATTCATAAATTGATGTTGTGATCATTTTAGACACGACTTTGTAATTTCAAAAGAAGTTTTGGACTTTGTTGATTGAAATATATGAAAACTTTGCTTAAAGAATCTAAATTGTTATGGATTTTGTCGAATTCTTCAAGAATAAATTAACTTAAGGGGTTTTCCAACTATCGAGTTTCATTTGCATTTTACTTAGATTATATTCATTCATCAGTAATTTGATTGAACGTAATCATGGATAACTCAATCTCATATTATTTTAAGATATATATATATATATCCCTTATTTTCTCCTACTCTTCTTCCTTTCCTCTCATGCAATTCAGTTATATATATATATATATATGCTGTTGGGGTAAGTGTAGGATGACAAGAGCTTGGAGGGACACAAACACTGGTGATATTCGGAGGTGGTGGCCAAATCTGCCCCCGAAAGGAGTTGGGAATTGTTACAATCTTTAATTTCCTTCATTATTTTGTGACCAGCTACATGTGACTGACTACTTTGTATTTGTTTCTTGATTAGTTTTCTAATGAACTTAATCCAACCGGTATGAACATGCAGATGGGAAGAGATTGAAGGACAGAAGATTTTAAAATTTCCTAGAGTGGAAGCACCAAATGGGTTCAATTCAGGGTGAACAAGTTGTGAGTCTTTTTATACAGCAGAGAGATGTATACTTAAATTATTATAACGTGTTTGGAATATTTTGATCATTTAAGTTCATAAGAACACTCTTATTGATGTAGAGATATGTTGTTGGAGTTAGATTTTGTGACTTGTTTTGATTAGTATGATTTTGTTCAATTTAGTTTAGTTTTAAATTGTTGGAGTTAGATTTTGTGATTTTAGTATCTTTTTTAAGATTGGTTTTGTGTTTGTGAAGTATGAGTTATAATGAATTTGGGATTGTAATTTGTAAAGAATGATGGCAACCAAGCACTTGTGAATTATGATTGGCGCATTTATGGTTTTTTTTAATGTCTTTTGTTTTTATTTTTTCAAAAATTGATGTCGTCCCTATAGATTTTTTTTTAAAAAAATGAATCGAGCTTAGGGACGACAATGTCGTTGCAATAACTCGTACCTATAGAGGCGACTCAGTCGCTGTAATATATATAAAGCTGCGGGCCTATCGGGACGACGCCCTTGGCACGACTTTGTCGCCTCTATATCTCTACAGAGGCGACAATCTAATATAGGGGCGACAAATGTCGCCTCCATTTTGCTGACTTCTTGTAGTGGGATCAGGAGGTGGGCCCCTTGATCCCTCAATAATAGAGGGCCACATGTGCATGATGTTTCTCCGTAAGGGAGAAGTCTCCTCTCCTTAGAATTTTTCCGTCAACATTACTTCCTTGCAATTCATAAGAATCATTAAAAGTCTTTTACCTAACCTCTTTCTTAGCAATATATCAATGTTAATGGAAATGGACAATAGTTAACATCTCTAATGATTTAACTAGTCTCTCCTTAAAAAAAAATAATAATAAAAAAAAATCTCTCTACAGTTAGGTTATCCCCATCGAATCTAAAATTTGGCATCTCCAATCAACTAAGGTGGATTCCCTTTGTAAAAACTTTTATTTCAAGGGCTTATCACACTAGTAGCATTCAATAACTTTTGATTTGTATCAAGTATAACTCACATATCAACTTAGCTGATTAGTGATTACTGTGTCTCGCGACGTGTGAACTGTGTATTGAATAACAATTAATAACATTATTAATAACAGTGATCACATATGTAACTGTGTATAGGACATTGATTGCAGAAGAAATGGAAGTGAACTGAACTCTGAATTGGAATGTCGATTTTATTACGTGGCAAGAAAATCAGTCCGGATGTGCTGTCCTCAAACCCCGTCTCGCTTGTTGTCCGTCTAATAAAATCGTTCCATGTGTTTAATTAATTAATTAATATTTGATTAACCAAGAAAATGCTGACTTATAAATTAATTAAACACATGCAACGATTTTATTGGACGGAAGAAAATCGGTCCTGATCTTCTGTCCTCAAACCCCGTCTCACTTGCTGTCTGTCTAATAAAATCGTTACACGTATTTAATTAATTAATCAATATTTAATTAGCCAAGAAAATGTTAACTTTTAAATTAATTAAACACATGAATCCCCCCTCCCCCAACCTAACTTGGCATCATTTGACAGTGTAACATGCCAAGTTAAATTTTTTCCAGTTACGTGTCACATTCCGTTAGTTAAAAGTAACTGAAATTTGGTCAGTGATGGATGGGTAAACATTTATATAGATGGATGAGTAATGAGTTATATTTTTTAGTTGAATGAGCAAGTAGTAATATAATATAATGTTTAGTGAGCATTGTTTTAATTTACTCATTAATCATCATCAGTATTATTTGAGGCAGTGATAAAGATGTAAATTGTTAGTATAATTTTTGTAAACTATCCTTCAAACATGGCTTTACTTCACCTCCTTTTTCAACTCCTTGCATAAAGCTAATTATATTCTTACTACAAAATATGTTATTTGCACCCCAATTTAATTGCATAAAGAGGTATAGGACTTTATTTATGACTACAATTCTGTCCTCAAGTTTTTAATACCATTTTCTGTAATTAATTTTTAGCAATTAATTTACTGATTATGTAAATAATTGTTTATATCTAAACTATGATTAGTTGTTTGAAATTAAAAACAAAATCCTTGCTTCTTATAAAAGTAATTTGATATCTAAATAAAGAAAATATTTAGACAAAAAATATCTATATAGATAAAATATACAATCAGTAGAAGATTAACGATAAACACTAAAGGCACAAAAAGTTAAAATTGAAGGGACAAAAAGTTAAAGACGCACTTACAATAAAAAGTAAAGAATGAGGACTTTTAAATTAATTCTAATATAGTGTAATAAAATAAAATTATTTGTAGTGTGAATATAATTAGCGTAAGAATAATTCAACACAAAATTATCATGCTCTAACTCTTTCTCTGAGGCTTAACTGCCGTGTTCCTACAATTCCTTCATTGAGATCACCACTCAAAAACCCCAACCGCTTTTGCTCCTCCCATTTTTTCCACAAACCCAGTACTCAATACTATGGAATAATTTTTTTTGAGTGATGCTACATATACAAATAAGCGTACAAATAGATTTATAGATAAGAAATAAAATTATAATTTTATTCATGTATTTTCTGTTTCTTTTATTACACAATATATGGTGAAATTGTAATTTCAAACTCTTTCTGTAAAAATATATGTATATTTATCTGTGCAAATAGATTAATCCTTTTTTTTATATCATATTTTTGTTTTTAAAACTTCAATAATTGTTGCAACCATACGCAATGAATTTTCGTCAAGAGAAACCACAAGGCATGTTCTCTTTACAATTTTCAAGCTTCTTTTAGAGCTTGTTTGAACATTTTATTTTTGTAATTTATAAAGAGAATTTATAATGCGTGAAAATGAGTGGTGGAGATTTAATTGAAGTTTGAAATGTGTGGTGATAATTGAGTAGTTGTTCATGGTAGATAAATTTATAAAGGGAAAAAAATAAAGATGTTCAAACAACCCCTTAGTTTTTCTATTTTATTATTATTTTTAATTACAAGGGGATTACAGAGGAGGGGAATCGAACTCTGATATAGGGTGTTAGAAATTAATATAGATGCCATCAGACATAACGAGTCTTATATATTTTGATATTTTGAAAACGCATATTCACTAATGAGGAATTATTTTAGTCAGAAATTTTATTTTGCCCACACAGACATATTATTATACATGTGTGCAATACGTGGCACAACTCCAGGCCACATGTGTGGAATGCTTGTAGAGTTATATTTTAAGTGTTTAACACATATGCGCACATGCATAATAACATGCCTATGTGTAAGCAAAATAAAATTTCTATTGTTTTAATTAGCAAGGAGGTGGCCATAAAATATTTGAGATCAAGTTTGAGTCTCGCCAAATGCATAATTTATACTGTTTTGGTTGTAAAGCTGTTAATTAGTTTACAGATATAATTCAGATGATTATGAGTTTCATGATTTGACCAATATTGTATTGTACTCGTAATTCAAAAAAATAAAAAAGAAAAAGGGAAAAAAAAGAAAAAACTGTACTATAAAAATATAAATAAAACTAAAATTGACTTTAATCACTTTGAGTATTTTTAATGTGAAAAATTGAAAATTCTGAAAAAGTGAAAATAATGAAACAAAGCAATACATTCAATCATGTGACAAATGAGTGTACAAATGAGTTTACAGATAAAGAATAAAATTATAATTTTATTCATGTATTCTCTCTTTCTTTTATTACACAACATGAGATAAATTGTAATTTTAAATCTTTTTTGTAAATATATTTGTATACTTACCTGTACAAGTAGATTAATACATCAACAAGAACTAAATTAGGCAAAACAATTTAGATTACATAAATAATTAGTGTGAAATCATTTACGAGTGCTTGAGAATTTTTATAAATATTTAGATTTCATGTCCTCCTAGAATTTACATAAAATATTTAGATTTCATGTACCCTTAGAATTTTTTTTTGAAAATAACACTAAACTAAAAAGATGAAACCAACACAAAATAGTAAAATCTAGAAAAAAAAAAATCAAATCATACACGTGAAATGAAGAACCATTATCCAAAATAAAAGCGTTAAAAAAAAGGCACTGCAAAAATAAAAAAATTATTATATGTACATGTTATGGCATTTATGTAAATAAATTGAATGCCATAACATTTCCAGGTGCTACAGTGATGTGATGTATAGTAGCAAATTGTATACGGCCTTATCTCTACATAAATAAAATTAGTAGTGAGGAAAACTCCACGTAGAATTGGTATGCCGTATATCCATGGAATAAACACCCGTCATTTTCAAGTCAAAATTGAAAATTCTTGTATTTATTATTATTATTATTATTATTCTTATTATTTTGGTTTAAAATCATTTGTTTATTGCTATTATTTTTCTCTGTATGCTTCTGATTCCGGAGCGTATTCCGAAGCGTGTCATACAAACAAACGACCAATCTATTTCTTGGGTCACTTTTGTAATTTCATTGGGCGAAATATTTATTATTTAAAAAAAAAGGAAAAAGAGAAAGGAAAAGAAACCCTCTCTCCCCGGGAAGTTCCACGCTCGGCTTGGGCGTTTCAGATTGTTTTGAATTTGCACATTCTGGGAATTTAAACCGCTGTTTCACTTATTCTCTCTGTATTTTCCCCAGTTTCCTGAATCTGATCGTACCTTTTAGAGTCCAAAAGGTTCTTTTCAGCAGGTAAGTTTTAATTCTTTTCTTGTTTATTATGCTTGAATTAGGGTTTAGGATTGATTTCTTTTTAAGTTTTAGTGATAAAAGGGCCTTAGGATCTGGGTTTGTTGAATTCGTTCTGTGCCTATTTAGCTTCTGTGACTTTCTTCGTTTACTTGTTAATTTGTTGTTAATTTAATGTTTTTGTGGGAGACTTTAGCCATATTTCTCGTTATCTCGAGTATATTTTAGGCAGAGCAAAGGCTAAAAATTTCGAATTGCAGTTCTGCTTTTACCATTAAGAGACAGTTTGGCTGCACTAACAAAAGAAGATATTAATTCTTGAAAACAACATAACGTGATTACTTTGTTTAAGCTCAATTTTAGAGATGCTACAGTTCGAGCATTAAAAGTGGAATTTAGATTCCTAACTTTGTTCATGAACTGTATTTATAATTTTTATCATGATGCATATATGTATGTTTGGGAAATGAAATTCAATTCATGAGGGGAAATGAAATTCAATTCCATGAATTCATGATGATGGAATGCATTTTTCATGTGTCCATGGTACGAAAATGTGGAAATAAGCAATGGACGGTTTTTGTTTTTGAGGTGAGGTGTAAGCCTTGAGGCGATTAAGGTGCAATTAGATCAGCATTACTACTGCCAGCATCATACATGGAATTATCATTATATTTTTCTTACATAATTTTTTAAGTAAAAGTACTTTTAAATTATTGAAAAGAAACTTGTTAGAGAAGTCTAGAAGGGAATAGGGTGCGTAAGGTAGGCACATAAGATATTGGAGATTGTGGTGTTCTACATTTAAGGTTCTTAATATTGTAATAAATTAATTGCCTTAAGTGTTTTGTCATATGAAGAATAAGAAAAATAGTTGCATTTTGTAACGACACATAGTGAGAAGTTAAAGAGTAATAACATCGAAAAAAGCGCTTGCCTCACGTGTCCTGAGATGTTCTCCTTGAAGCGGGGGCCTCATGCAGTTAGGCGCAGGCCTCATAAAAATAGTTCTTAATTCTAGCCTCAAGGCATAAAGTATGTTAAGGCGTAAAAGGCGGGCCTCAAGGTGTTTAGCCTCACCTTTTAAAGCAATGCATGTCTCTATCTTTGCTTTATGTAATCTTGTGTTCAAAAAGTTGCAGGATATATGTTTAGCCAGCACCCTGTCATGCACCCGTGATTCCATTAGATTTGTCTAACTAGGTTTTTAATTGCTTTCACAAGCGAGAAGGAATTGGGTTCTTTCTCTCCTTTTCCCCCTCTTCTTTTTTCCCCTCTTTTAAGTTTAATTTAAAACAGGAAACAAGCAGAAAAGGCAAATAGAAAATAAGTAAATTAATATATTTCAATAACAAAATTGTCTAACCAGTGTAAAATGAATATGTATAAATTAAGCACGTGCCAGTAGTGAATGAAAAGGGGAAGTTTGGGAGAGTAAATGTTAATGGAGATTTGTTTGGATTTCGGCATGGCTCAGTCAGATTTCAGAAATGGCTATCTGACAAAAATCCAGACTTTCTGGAGCAATTCAAAGAAAATGCTACAGGCATTTCTATGAGATCCCAGGAGCTCAATACGATGAACTTTAATTTTTCAGTTTATGTGTCACTCTGTGTCATCATTTAGTTGTATGGGCTTAAAATTGCAGAATTTAGGTTTTATTTTTGTGGGGAGTATCTAACTATATCCTGTAGATAACTAGGTCGTGATTATTAATGTGAAAGCTATGAGTGTATGAAGGCTTCTTGCAGAGGAGTTTATTTGCATGCTTTCATGCTGTCACCTTTTTCAACTGTGAAAATTTAGCTCTAGTAGTCTATGTTTAAAGTAATAAGTTACTCTTGCACAAGTTTTTCTAGCTAATTATTTTTTCAATCCAGTGGCAAATGAGGGGAATATCCATAGATCGTCCTCATCCCAGACCCTGCTTGGGAAGGAAAAAATCAAGAAAGGCCGGGAATAATGGTGAAGCTGATAATGTTATTCTTATTGACATAGATCCTGATGAGTACGAAAATATAATTATCATTGATCCTGAATCTTTACCTAAGAAATCAGGACGTTCAAGTATGCTCGGGAAAGAGAAAAACTGGTCATCCTCAGGAAGGACTGTTATATACCTTGATGATGATGAAAGCACTGATGACAACCATTCTGGTATCGGTGAAAATGAAAATAGCAGTTTCTCCAGTGGTGCCACCCGACGCAAGAAATCTACCTTTGCCGCCAAAGGGTTTGAGAATGCCACAGATACTGGTGGTGAAGAATGCCAGTTTGTTCAAGAAAATGCTACTCCTGTAAAGTTATCTAAATGTAAACGCACCTACTCTGAAAAAGCATCCACAAGAAGCTGCTACACTGCAAGTGTCAATCCAGAAAATGATTATCCTGATTGTGAGTTAATGGAAGATTCTTCTGGAAAGCTTCAAAAGCAGTGGGAAAATGCTTTCGTCAGAAGGAAAAAAGATAAGCATAATGGTAAATGTGATATCAAAGACTGTGATGGTTCTTTGAGTGATTTCTATAGTAATCACCGCCATAACGTTAGAGAGGAAAGCAAGAGTGGGCAACATGAGGAAGCCCCATTTTGTTCTACAAGCAAATGCAGTGAAGGAAATGAAGCTCCCTCTGATATTCATGAGAGATCACATTTTCAAGAAGAACATTCTCATTTCAACTTTTCTGAGCAGCAAGCATCTCAATTTTGTGATCTAGGTAGTTCTAGCTGTCATGAGAAGGGAAAACAGTTTCATGATGGATGGGGAACCAAGCAAGTTAATCATAGAACAACAGATCTTGAAGACGTTGAGGTAATTCAAATGAGCTTTTGTAATCAGAAAGCAAGTTCGGTGGAGGAAGAGGCTCTCAAGCACAAGCATCAAAATTCATTTTATCCTGATTCTGGTCACAACAGATCTACTGTAAGAGACAGAGCTGAGAATTTTCAGGAAAGTGTTACAGGTATCAAAGAGATGGACCAGGTACAAGCTTGTGAACCTGGTGCAACTAGCCCTGTAAAAGAGAAGGATAATTTCACGTCTGGAAAATCTTGTTCCATGAAATTTTCGTCACTGAATGTTTCAGACAATGATGATGTAACTGTATTCAGTAGCAGAGCTGAAGAAGCCATTTATTGCAAAAATTCATCTCCGGTCTCAGGAGATGTCATTGACAAGAGTAGGACGTCGGTTTCAGAGATGACATCAACCTGCGATATGCATCCTGACCGAACACAAATTGGACAGGATTATTCTTGTTCTGATGATCTTGTGGAAAAGGTAACTGAACCTTTGTTAAACAGTCAAAGGGGGATGGACAGAGTGGATCAACAGCAAACTCAGCATGGGGACAGTGTTGAGAATTGTATCATTAATGAACAAGAAAAGCTTAAGGAAACAGATGAGTACAAAAAGGCAATAGAAGAAGAGTGGGCTTCTCGTCAGCTGGCATTACAAATTCAGGTTCGTTACCTTCAGTCTTTTGCTTCCATTCACGCTGCATCTTTTTATTTCTGTGAGTATATTTTATTAGTTTCCATTACCTAGTGCTGGTTTTAGCTTGCTTGAAATTACAAGGTTTCTGTAGTTGATTTTTACAAGGTCAGGCTTTTCATCGTGGGGATTATTAAGAGTTTATTTTGGAGGAATATTTTAGAATCATTTTCAACTTCACGTTCTTTGAAAAGGTTATTTTTCACATAATTCAATAACTTCTGCTTTATTTTCGATCACTCATTCTCCAAAAAAATTGTTTTCCTTAAAAAAAAAAAAAAAAAAATCTCTTCCAAACAAACTCAAGATACACACAACATTAGCAAATCTTAATTGATATGAGGGGGAAAAGGAAATCTTATTACTTCAGCAAATTATGGTGATAACTACCATAAATTAGATTTCAGGGTTCTAAATTAAGTCTTTGAATCTTAGTCGATCGTGTTGTAATAGTTACTATATTGAGTTCAACGTTAAAATCGTAATTTTGGATTGAATTGTTGGTAGAGTTTGTAAATTCAATCGGTGGATCAAATTGTAGATTGTAATTCTCAATTTAGCATTTTCACAAAAATGAAGATCAGTAAGCCCAGTAAGGAGCCAATTGCGTGAAATATGAAGTTAAAAAGATGTATAAACTATTTTCTAAAATGATTTCAAAAAAAAAAAAAAAATTATTTTGGCAAAATAATAGTAAGAATACAAGTTAGAATAGAAAGCATTGTGTAATTCAAAATCGATGTAGAAAATATCTAGTGTTGTGAAATGACGAAAGAAATGAAGCTTGATGACATTTCATGCTCAGTGGCTCAAATACACAGTATCAGTGTTAACTGAGAAGAAAACCCTAAAACAAATAAGTAAATGTAGAGAAGAAGGGATCTGATTTGAGGTCAGCACTTGCGATTTTTAGTTTCTGGCTATTTTGTTTTAGTGTTAGCACATGTTAGCAATCTATTTCTATTTTGAATTTGAAAGAGATTTTTTGAAAATTAAAGGTATGAGATTTGTGTAGTACATGCAGGTCCCACGAAATATGTGGATGTGATTGGTTTCACCAAATTCTATTTTGAAATAGAATTATGGTTTGCTAACTGCCCTTTACTTTGAACCAGGGGATTGACTGATGGAAACCTAAACTGAAAGTTTAAAGGCTCAAACACATTAAACTAGGTGTTCCAATCCAACTTTCTCATTGATTTTTGGTTCAAATTTCAAGATGCATGGAATCGGTTTGATCGGGTGGAATCTCGATAATAGCCGATTCCACACAATTCTTTTACGACTCATCTGCAATTCAAATATATGTGATTTGCTGGGCAAATTGGATCGATCTGGTATAATGAGACCATGAAATCATATGAGTTTTACAATTTGGATTGCGATTTTGACAACCTCTTTCGAGTCCTCCATTTTTATTTTCGTCAGTGTCCTTGCAAAATTTTCGTACATATTCATTCAAAGATTTGAATTTTTCGTTTCATGTTGGTATGTGCTAACCTGTTACTGGATTCTTGTTAACAATTGAAACCCTCTTTAACGCCATCCTTAGGATAAGGCAAACAAATATCGTTCTTAATGTTCTGATTTTGATTTTTGCTGGCATATGCCCTGAAAGCTCTGAAGATTGTGTCCATATTTCTTCCTACTTATTTAATTTGCTTTAGGTGTGGGCGCCATGAGCATTAAAGTCAAGATCCAAATTGATCAAGCTAGGAAATAACCTATTCTCCCACCGTTGCCCATTAATTCACATTTAAAATCTGCTATTCTTGATTTAAAAAAAAAAAAAAGAACTTCTGATAATATAATAGTGACTTTGGGAGGAGTCCACTATCTCCCCTGCTAAGGTAATAGTTCCATTTTTGTTACTTTCGGATTTTTATTTCATTTGTTCACACACTTTAAAATGTTTCTAGTATAAAATTTGAATATTGTTTATGATTTATTATGCACTTATTTTCCTTTTTTTTTCTCTTTTGCTATGAGGCTTACCTCATCCATACCACGTCATTTCCGCTAACTCATTATAAAATGTGTTAATAACCCATACCTAGGAAAGCTATCAACATGTTTTATTTGTAGTGGGATCTGTAAGCCCTTGCAAAACACAAAAAGATTTTCTCAACCTTATTGACAGTTCATTATTGCCTTCAAAGATCATTGTGTATTTCTGACTGCCAACATTAGTTTCTGGTGTAGATGGGAAATGTTTCTCTAATAATGGGTGCATGCTTAATGTTTTCAGTTCAGTACAGCTATACTTATTTGCTCCAGTGCAGTTCACTAACATACGAGATTCAGTTGACTAACACACAAGATTCAAATCATTGCATCAGATTTTACTGTTTCATTTACATAATACATCCTGCTTAAAATACATAAAGGAACTTCTTTTATCACCTGATGTGGTGGCTTGAAGTGTCTTGATTTTTTAATCTGCTCCACACGTCAAAATTGTATGCATCTATTGTGATTGTTTCCTGTTATAAGCTTTATAAATATATAAGGTGAGTGGTGGAAATCTCCCGGGTTCACTGAATTGTTGGTTGAAATTGAGTATGGTGGGTCGAATCAAACCAATAGGTGGATTGTATGGTCTATTTGTGAGTTTTATTTGAAATAAATGCCTGTATTGACTTAATGGGGTGTTGGCTCTTAGGTTTAAATTTTTGTTTCAAACCATAAATTGGTCAGATCACTTTTTACTTGCATTCTTAGTATGATAAACAAATACTATGTACTTCACCATTCATTTCTTTTCTGTTTTAGAGCAATAATGCCGACATAATGGGGCATTTTTCCAAGTGGGGTTCTAAATAGATTTGTTGTGCCACCTGGCTTTGTAGCTTGGTGAAAGTTCATCAATACAAGCTCAACTGTGAAATAAATCAGGGTGCTAATATTTCTTTGTTGGAGAAGTTGCTTTGCCTTGGTTGAAGATAAATCAGTTGCTTTCCAGTAATTCTTAGCTCTCATTCTGTGTGGAAGGTTATTAAAAGATAATCCCTCAGTTGTGTTCCAGAATAGTCAGACACTTGGGCTATAAATTCGTTTCTATCTGTAACTTCTTTAATTATGTATTATTCCCATTACTAGGCCTTAAATTGGAATAATCTCCTTTTCTGCTGAATCTAAAGAAAGTTGAAACCATAACTTATGGTTGCATTTATATATACAGACATGCTTCTACCTGAATTCTTTGTACCTGTTTTAAGGAATTATTTGGATAACTGTATCTTTCATTATTTTTTAGATTTAATAGTTGTTTTAGGTCACGTAGACACTTTACCCTAATGGAAAAGGACCAAAGAGGGTAAATCAGCGAGTGATTTATCTTATCTTTTGTATTGTTAACCCCACTCATTTTTTCTTTTATTCCTTTTTAAATATAATTGCTATTATGGGGTCATTGGTAAATGCAATTTTATGAAAACCATTTTGCAAATGGAAAAAGATGATGCTTTTTAGTTCCTCAACTTTTTTCTATTATATTATGGGTTTTTTTTTTTTTGATTATGCATGCATGCTGTCTTGGACAAATTAGAATAGTTTGCAAATAATAGGTCCTGTTTTCTGTTTTATAGGCTGCAGAAGCACAACGCTTGCGGCAGTTGCGGAAGAGAGAAAAAGCTGAAAGCATGCGATTGTTGGACATGGAAAGAAGACAAAAGCAAAGGTTGCAGGAAATACGAGATACTCAAAAGAAGGTTTGTCAACATCTGTCTTATAATAACATCATTCACTTGGTAGTTTCTGAAGGTATATTCACTAGTTAGTTTGAGTATAGACCTTGAATTTCGTATAACGTGGATTGTTCATTTTCACACATTTTAGGATGTGGAAAATATGTACTTGAAGGAGACGATTCGTACTGAGGTCAGGGCACAGCTTAAGATGTTGGAAAATACGTGCCATGATATGGCTTCTCTATTGCATTCCTTGGGAATCCAGATGACTAGTTGGCCTCATCCATCATCCCCTGAGGTTGGTCATACTTTCATATAAATTACTCCCTCTGCCCCATCTACTGAGTCCATGTTTCCTTTTTGTTTCTCCCATTTACATAGTCCTGTTTCTACATTTAGCATTACTGGAGTTCTCGCTCATGCGTTGCACGGGGAGAACAGCAGCAATAAGAAAATTCAACATTAACATGTACATAGTCTCAATCAAACATATATTAAATGCAATTAAAGTAATATACAGTTGATTTAGCCGTCACATTTAGTTCAAATTTAATACCATGTAATATAGGATGTTAATGGTGCCATACGATATATTGGGGTGCGCCACGTGGGAAATCACAATAGATCATTAGATGTTATATATTTGTCATTAGATCATTTTCAAAATAAAATAATAATGGTGCTGCTAAGAAAAATTAATGTAAAAAATTTGTCTAATCAAATCAACACCCGATTATGTTGCACCCATGTGTGCAACAAATTAAAGCTTTAAAGGGAACACAAAATAGGGAATAAAAAATTGATATAAACTCTTAATCTAAATTTCTTTAAGAAAGAAACTTTTAAGTATACAAAAAAAATCACCCGTTGTTTTTTGAGGAAGAAAGTTCATGAAAGTTATTTTAATATTTAAGTTATTTTATCAGAAAGTAGGGAAAAAATTAAAAAAATGTAAAAAAAATTTAATTGCTATCTAGTACAATCAGAATAAAACTCATAATTATCCAACGAGATTCCTATGAATTTCTCTAAGAAGATATTCTTAATTATCCAAAAAATGGATAATAAAATAAAAACAGAAAGTAGGGAAAAAATTTAAAAAAAAAATGTAAAACAATTTAATTGTTATCCACCAGTGACGTTACTAGTGTTCTTATGATGCTAGACCAGTGGCCGGAAATTACAACGCCAAACGACTTCTCTTATTATTAATATGTAGATTTTTTAGGTTCATTTACAATTATACCTCTATTTGATCTTGAAAATGAAAAATTAATTTCTTGGAATATGACAAACATTAAATTGCACCTCTAATTAAATAAGGGTATTCTAGGAAGTCTGTTTGCAAGTTTGTTCCCCAATATTTTTCTTAATCCTTGTGTGAAAAGCGAAATGGACTAGGTAAATGGGACAGAGAGAGTATATATTTTCCTGGACTGTACTCTGGTTCTTTAGGTCCTGTCAGTAGCATAATATGAAGAGAAATGTGTTATGTCTCTTCTCTTCCACTGCAGCCGCTAGGCTACGATTCAGGTCACTGCATTTGGTTTTCTCTGAAAATTCTAGGTTACTCTATTTTTTTATTATTCTTTTTTTGTTAATGTGGGGCACTCAGATTTCAACTTTGTTCCTGATGAGCTTTGTAATTCTTTTGAAAAGAAATTAACAGCTAAAAAGATGAAACATTGTATGGCCTTTTAATTTGTTATTCTATTTTATTTCAATTACTTTGTAGTCTAATAAAAGTTTGAAATCTATACCGAAATTTTTCTCATGACCTTTCCCTCTAAACATTTGATTGTGGTTTGCAAGTTCTTCATGTCTTCCTTGGTTGTACCCTTGGTGCTGAGTTCTCTTCTGATTCCCTGTGTTTGAGTGTGAACGATTCTTGTTAGTCAGTGTGTTACTCATATTTGTTAGTTTGATAATTTCTAGCATCGTTCTTCTATCCCGGTGTAGAAATCTGTGGAGTAGGATCTGAATCCTTACTGCTATTTGAGCTTGAAGCACTACCATTCTTTGTTGTGTTATGTGGCTTTCAGATAATCACATTCTAAGGGATTGATGAGTCATAAACGGTACCAATTATTTCTAGTGTAATACAGTCCGCGTACCAGTCTCATCTCACTTGCTAAAAGCAAATGGCGTTTGTAAATGGATTTCATGTGAAGTTCAAAACATAGTTTGCATGCAATTGTTCAAGCAGCTTTGAATCTCACAATCACAACAAACATTTATGTACATATGCTGCTTCGCATACTGGGAGCACTACAGGGGTTATAGATGAGTGCGTGGATATTTTGGCTGGCACAGTGTACAAGTAGGCTGAATCATTTTTTTTTCTTTTGAAGTGATCAGTGAAGTGATGACATTTTCAGGTGCAAGCAGCTTACAAACGGGCTTTGCTGACTTTTCACCCTGATCGAGCCATGCAGTCTGACATTCGTGAGCAGGTGGAAGCTGAGGAGAAATTTAAGCTTATCAATCGCCTGAAGGATAAATTTTCAGCTTCTTCATGACACATATCTCGTGAATACTATTTTGTATTTGCAGCAAAATGTTCCTGACAGTAATGGCTTGTGCTATTTGCTAACTACCAAGGGTTCAGGTTCATGTACTTCATTAGAAAGCATGTCAGGAAGGTGGGCAACTCGTGGCATTTAATCAGATCCGGATAATAGAAATATTTTTGTTTGACCAATCAACTTCAGTAATTTTGGCGATTTAAACAACCGATATTTCAATTCATTTGATCATTGATTCAAAATTATTAAACTTGATGTTCATCGGTTCATAAAATTCGTTTGTTTTTGTTGAACGGTATGCTGTATTTATATTTTAATAAAAAAATATTATGCTAATTGCTTAGTTGATGTTAAATATGTAAGCCATTTTTGTTAGTGACATTACTTGTTCGACTTCTGGCATCGCACTCCTGAACTTCTAAGTTGGCATGGTTTGCACGGGTTATTCAGGACCCTTTTGATGTGCTGCCCAACTTCAAATTGGTCTGTGCTGGTTTTCACGGTGACCAGCGCCAGCAGTATACGGTTCTATGCTGGCTCTAGTTGGACTGTTGACAAGACGGCCTTTCCGTAGCTGCTGGAAGATGTGAATTTCTAGTTTTCAATAGTACGATTTCAAAGTTCTTAAAATTTTTCTTGTTGATATGGATGCTCAAAAGAGAATATTAGATATCATCTTCTATGTAATACAGTTTGAAAATTCGATTACATTGCTCAATCGATTTACCCGGTTGGACTTATCCTCCAATTCCCCTCCCAGATAATCTGAAATATCAAACTCGAAGAGGTTCAAGTATGAGCTGCAATCCGTGCTGAGGGCGAAGTGTGATAATCAGAATCGGAGAGTGAACATAATTAGGGGAGAGCGTGAATCTATAGCGCTGTAGGATCATTGACAGTGCTATTTTCACTTCATTTGTGGCAAAATTTAGGCCTACACATGTTCGGGGTCCAGCACCAAATGGGAGGAATGCCATGGGGTTATTTTTGGTGGCCTTCGCCACCCCTTCTGCAAATCTTTCTGGCTTGAAAAGGTGAGCATCTTCTCCCCATATTTCTGGGTTCCTGTGGAGTGACAGTTGCGGAATGTGCAATTCCATGTTCCCCGGAATTTCATATTTCCCCAGTCTGACTCTGCTTTTCACCCTTCTTATTAGACTTGCCCCCGGGCTGTACAGTCTTAGGGATTCATTGATGATCATCGTCACCTGAACGCACAAGTAGAACAGATTTGGATTAAGCACTATTATGCTGGACGTGCCCAGATGGCATGTTTGGTACGGAGAATTGGGTAATAATTAATAGTTAGTAATGAAGAAAAAAGAAGAAGCTTTTTTAAGGTCGGACGCAAATTTTTCTATAAATGTTGGTACTACTTACAGTCTTCATTTTGGTAAGGCCTTCTGTTGTGGGACTTTCTTTTCCAAATAGTTGAAGCACTTCTTCTCTTGCTTTTTCTTGCCAGTCTTTGTGGATTGCTAAGAGAAAACAAGTCCAAGACATGGAGCTGCTGGTTGTTTCATGTCCAGCAAGGTAGAATGTCTTACATTCATCAATTACATCTTGCACTGAAATTCTATTTTTCTTATCAGAATCATGGTGAGCTTTTAGCAGAGATCCAAGAAAATCACTTCCAAAATTGTCTGCTTCTCCCGTCATCACCTTTTCTTCTCTTTTCTTCACTATTGCCACAATTGAGTCCCTAAGTGATTGCTCGATTTTGTCTGATTGGATGTCATATTCTGTCTTGAATATTTTCCTGCAATGATCAGTATGAGGATGGTATGTTAAACTGGAGTACATTTGATATTCTAATCAAAAGATAGCTGGTAAAGTACTCGATGCCCGGAAATCGGAACTTCTCAGAACTTTTCACAACGATGAAGCCCAACTTTTTTATCATTTCAAATATATTCTGCCCTTCCCTGTAACTGCTTCCAAAAGACGTCCTGGAAATCACTTCTGAACCCAAAACCGTGAATTCTTTGCATACATCTATTTCTTTGCTGTCGTAATCTCTCCATTTTTCCAGCATGCTCTCAACACTTGCAATCACTGCAGGGAACATATCCTGAACAAAGAACCATATATTAGCTTTCTGGAAAGCGTAAATGGGAAGTAGTAGTTGGATTTTACCTTCAAATTCTCAGCATAGAAGGCATGGTTAGCCAATTTTCGAACTTTTAACCATTTCTTCCCTTCTGCGACAATGAGACCGTCTCCAAGAAGCTTCTTCGCAATGCCTCTTATTTTCATTTTTGGGTACATGCCTTCTTTGTCGTTCAGTATTTCTTTGGCTAGCTCAGGTTGGGTAATCACCATATGCGGTTGAGGTCCCGACCAAGTAAGAAAATTCTTTCCTGGTTTCAATTAATTTATACAAATTCACTTATACATATAGCAGTGAAGACAATCGAAGAAAGGGTTCGAGGTTCTTGAAAAAATGGAGGGGGTGGGGGGGGGTTACCATATAGCGTCATCCATGAATAGAAGTGAGGCTGAACTCGAGGGAAAATGTCATGAGACAACTCCATAGGATATTTCATGGTTTGTTCCTTGATGCTTGTTATTTCTATGGTGTTTCCATGAAAAAATTTATAGGGAGGGCCTTCTATTTCTTGCGACCGCATTACATTTTGCACATGAAAAGGAATCCACACTACCTTGTAGAGAAATCTAAACAAAATCAAAGCGACTATGCACGGAAGAAGCACCAAAACTATGCTCATGGCTTCAAACAAACAAACAAACTTACTTCTCTGTGTATATAATGATCAAATGAAGATGAAACAAACTACATCATATTCAAGCATTATATACCATCGCTAGAACCTCGGTCTCAGGAAAAGAGGCCGGCAACATAAAAAAAAAAAAATGCAGATGATATGAAAGTGATGTAATTTATCTTTTGTTCATGGGCATAATCGAAGATATTCTCTAGAAAGAAGCTTTATATAGTTTCAGGTTATATATGGGGCTCCGCCGCCGTAATAGACAAGAAGAAACGTACGAGAGGAGCTCCTATGAAAAAATAATTTATTTTTATGAGAAACAATCAACGATGTATACATGCACTAACGTGGAGATCTTGAGATATTCTATTATCAAGGGATAGGCGTATGTTTCTTTATTGTATTTTGTTTCCAAGGTTTTGTCATTATATGGAATTGGTTGATTGAGACCTTGTAATATTAGGGGCCAACTACTCCAAAACTATCCAAAATATGCAAATTCGACCCGAACTCAATGCAAATCGATTGATTGCACTCCTTCTTGAACTATAACCTAAAAATCAACAATCCAACACCTAAATACACACGTTCAACAAAAATTATAACACTTAAACACAAATTGGAGCATTTAATCAATACAAATTATAGACCTATCATTTATCGTTCAGAAAACACATATTTGAATAATTGATAACTAAAGCACCCTTCTTTCTTTCAAAATTGGGATGCGAAATTATTATTCATTGTTTAAAAATTAATAAGATTTAAAAACTTTCAGATATATTCAGTGTCTTTTTTTTTTTTTATATATGAACATAACACGCACATGTAGTACATAGACACCACATGTCATCTAACGAAATTATGGTAATTTTTTTAGAAACAAAATAATATTATTTTTTTAATAGAATGATATTATTATTAAATGAAAAGACTAAAATTTTATATCAGCGACGTTAAAAAAAAATGTTTATATTAACGCTTCACAAATAAATAAATCAAATGAAATTGAGATTTTTCAATATAATACTTCTAAAAAGTTTTTGTGTGTGCGTGTGTGCATATGTGTGTGTGTGTATATATGATCATAATAAGAAATCACATGTGAACTATGTCGGATGGTCTCTATAGTGATCTCTATCTCAGTAAGATCTTATTAGACATAGAGAAGAAGTGAAAAAGAAAAAGAAACACATATTTTCTTCTTCATTGATTTATGTGTTTTTCCTAAGGGTTAATTTCTAGCTAAAAGGAAGGAACAATAGGGATTGTTGCTTTCACCGATTTCTTGATTTTGTTATTATAACAAAAATAACAAAACTTTGAGATGGAGATGTTTGACTCTTAGGCAGATGAGTATTTACAAAGGGGAAATGTTCTGTGATCATGATGCAAACAATTAATATTTATAAGTTGTCTCATTCTCTTATCAACAACCACCTCTTTTTATACTCTTTCAATTTATTTATTTATTCATGTTATTCATTTTACTAGTATTATTATTATTTTTATTGTTTGGTAAATGGGGACAAATCTCCCGCGTGGAAATTAAAACCTTGGCATGGAGAAGCTTGACTCCATCGGAAACATTTATATATTATTATGATTAAAGTACGGTGCAACTCACTCCTGCATGAAACATATTGGCATTGACTTTCACTTTGTAGTGCGTGATCAAGTCTCGCGCAATTTGCATATGAATTGTACGCTATTTCGCAGAAGTAAAGTAGCAGAAAGTTGTACATCCACAATGTCAAACATATCCATGAGCTGAATCATTTTCTCCCCCACTTAAATTGCTTCAAGGATGACTTGAACTCTATGCTTTGGAGTAAGAACGAAAGTATCAACAGGGCAGTGGACATAATTTGGCGACAGAACGAATTTGTAGCGCTGCAAAATCATTGAAAGTGCAATCTTGGCTTCATTCATGCCGAAGTTTAAGCCAACACAAGTTCGTGGCCCCAAACCGAATGGAATGAATGCAGCGGCGTTATTGTTTGTAGCTTTAGCAACAACTCCTTCAGCAAATCTCTCTGGCCTGAAAATGTGAACATTTTCACCCCAGATTTGAGGATTGTGGTGCAGTGCAAGAATTGAAAGGAAGATGTTCATATTTACAGGAATGTGAAGATTCCCGAGTTTAACTCCCTTGTCGACTTTTCTCATCACTGAGAGAACTGGAGGATACAGTCTCAAACATTCATTGATTCACATATTCATCTACGCGTCACAAAATTAAGAAAATTAGCTAGGTAAAGGAGTATGACACAGTAAAAAGGTCTCTCAAAACTACTTCTAGAGTGAGGCCGAAAATCAGAACTTTATATAGTGGTATGAATGTATGATATTGGGAAGGGGTTTTGGGGGGGGGGGGGGGGGG
>CAVNYN010213240.1:0-40579 GCA_963692815.1 Nyctanthes arbor-tristis
GGAGCCGTCTTTGTCCATAGATTCTAATCTTGTGCCAAAAAAAAAAAAAAAAAAAAAAAGAGGCAACCTCTTCTAGTGGTGTTATCATTGCCACAACGACCACAACGTACTCGAGCTTGGCATGTGGATGCCATTTATCAGAAAGTCAAAGTCACGGAAAATGTTATGGAGGGAATGCTTCCTAAATGGTACCAAAAGTGGCTAAAATTAAACTCAAGTAGCTATTTTGTATGCAAACCTCAATGTATACGCTTGAACTAGTTATTGACCAAACAAATATGAAAGGTAACTAATCACTACCTGACATCTTTAAACCTTCATATGTCAGCATAACAAACACACAACAGCATCATATGCATTTCGAGTCATATGGTCCACGTTCTTATTAGTTACTCAACAACCGATATATAACATCACAAAATTGGAATTAAAAAACAAGTGCAAATTATTACCAAAACACTAAAACATAAGAAAAAAATTGGTTGTTTGCATTCAATTACAGCTTGTAAAAAATTTCCTTCTTATTCGAATTTTAATCTCCTTGTATAGAACTAGGGCTATCTCCCACCAAACTAAAGTTCTAAAAAACGTAGATTTAAATTCGTACAAAGAATTATAGCAATCCAGAATTTCATATCTTCAAACATAATGGCAAAAAATGTAGAAAAAACACACGTGTTTGAAGACCTAAAATCTACAAACAAATATTAATATCGCAAAAATTAAAATAAACTAAATAACACTAACAATTTAACAAATCTTCACTGTTTCAAAAAAATTAAAAAAAATAAAGCAACAAAGGCCAAAGCTGCCTGCCGCTGCGAAGGAGAAACGGAGAGGGAGTACCGGACAGAAGTTAAAGGGGGAACGACGGCCAGAAATACGGACAGAACGGCTAGCTTCCTACAGCAAAGAAAGCCAAGGCGCGGTGAATTCAGGTCGAGGGGTGCGGCGACAGTGAACGGAAGCCAGGGCATAGCGAAACCGCGGCGAACAGAGGTCTGAAATGGACTGCTCACTGCTGCTGCGTGCTTGACTGCCTCTCAGCTTCTTTCTTCTAGCGTCAGTGGCGTGGCGGCTCGAGCATCTCTCAATTCGCAGGGGAGAAAGAGACTCATTCTAGGGTTTGCCAATGCCCTTTGTCAATTTTCTTGAATTGGTTTTTGTTGTTTTAAGTTCAATTTTGAATTAATATTAACTATTAATTATTAAAGTTGTAAAGTTTTATCAAGTAGTGTCATCTATCAAGATGGTCAAGGCATGTTTCATCTGTGTCGTTGGGCATGGGTTTGACCCTTGACATTGCCAAAATATTTTTACGAAAATTTATATTCGGGTAACGGGGTCGGGGCGGCCGCTACCCATCCCTGACCCGATAAGATTTCGGGGTAAAATATTTCGCCCCATACCCGCCCCGATACTTAACGGGGCGGGTACCCGCGGGTAACGGGTAATGGGTAAAAAATTGCCATTCCTAGGTCAAACATTGTACACCAAATCGTTTTTAAACACCAAAAAAAAAAAAAAAACTCATTGCAGACCAAAATAACCCTGAAATAAGAATTTAATAATAGAGACAAGATTTCTTTGTAAACAACATTTTTAGTACTGATTGTGTGTAGGGGCGGATCCAACAGGAGGCCAACCTGGGCCTTGGCATAGCCCAACTTCAGGCTTGACCCAAGGAAACTTTTAAAAATGGAAAAATTGTGTCTTTGGGCTAGGGGTCAAATATAAATGGGCTAGGGGTCGATCGGCCCATCAGTCATCACGCGCATAAAATCAAATTCCCAGTTGAACGAAATCACTACCAAAATCAATAATTCCAAATCCCTACCCGTTCGTCCACTTCTTCCAATTGAACGACTGAACAACACTACCCTTCTGCCTTCAACTCGCGACGTCGCTGGCAAGTTTCTTTCACCGACTGCCAGTGCCATTGACTTCCTTTGTTGTCCGTTTCTCGAATCCTTGGAAGGTCGGCTCCTCATTCGGTCATTCACTCATCCCAGATAACAAATTCCTTGAAGATTTGAAGGTAATTTCGAAATTGTAACTTCAAACTTTTAAGTTCTAATAAGTTAAAAAATTAAATGGTTCTCTTTTCTAGTCACTCACTTATTCAAATTTCAAGGTTTTTTTTTTTCTTGCTCCGGTGAGAGTGTGTGTAGGACGGTCTGGCCTGTCTGTTCTGTTTCTGGAAAGGGGAAGCATTTTGAAATCTGAATCACTGAATGACTGAATTCTGATTATGGGGGTGGATGGGAAGAGAAGAGAACAACTTGTATTGTATTGCAAGTTTGTACTTTGTACTGTTGCAAACTTGCAATTTTATTTCTTGTCATTCTTGAATGTTGGATATTAATTTGAACATTAGAACACGTATGATGTTTTTGCCACAAATAATCAAAAATTAAGAATTAGTATTGTCTGATTATTGCTCTTTGTTGTTGGATTGTTAGAAGATTTTACTTGTTTAGATTTTAAAAGGGGAATTTTCTAATTGATTTCACGTTACTTTGTGGATTTTAGGATTCCTCATTGCTCACTAGTTGGTTTTTGTAGTTGTTATTTATTGTTGGATTATCAGAAGATTTAAGTGCTTCGATTCCTCATTACTCATTGTTCATTTCTTATTTATTGTAGTTGTTATTTATTGTTGGCTTTTTCGTAACAAGATGGACGATGAGTTATTGAGTTTCTTGGTGATAAATTGACAATCTTCCGATCTGGGAGCTTGTTAACAAAATAGATATAGATTTTCTTATAATTGAATTTGCTAGGGTAAAAAATCACTAGGTTCAATTTACATTTTAGCCTAATATTGGCTTTTGAGTAGTTGAACACTTTCTGTATATACGTGACTTTGTGTACACTTTTGAAAACTTAGTATTTATCTAAATGGGTTTTTGATCTTTCTATCCGGCTAGGGGTACTTTGGTGAGATCGGAAGAGCGTCGTGTTGTGTGACTCATCATTGCTCAATGGCCTGAGAAGAACTCTAATAAATTTGTGTATCTCTTCATGTTCAACTCGGGTCAGAATTTTTTTTTTCCATCCCTAAACTAGTGCATATAGTAGAGAATGAGGTTTGCATTTTAGCGTTGCACAAAATCTTGATATTTAAATTCAATTTCTTATTTTTAAATATTTTAATTAATTCCACATTTTTTTATTTTCTGGGATGAAATTACCATTAGCTATTGAACAAGGTGTTCCAGTCATTTTGAATTTTTTCCCCTTTGAAAGAGTCATTTTGAATATATCTGATCCAATAGCTTCAGATCTTCTGGAGTTTTAATATTTTAATTAACGTCAAAATTATATATAGGACCAATATGTAACAAGAGACAACGTTTTGGGACCTACATGTCAATTATGCTATGACCTTTGATCCAAAGCGGTTACGAACTAAGACAAGCCGATTTTCATTTTTCTTTTCTTGGACACATACCCCTTTTGCATAAGAAATTCAACGATTTGCGTCACATATCAAGGAAAAATTTGGACCTTTGTTTGGCCGAACTTCCCAATCAAGAAAGTTCGGGATTTGTGTAATCGAAATAATCCTTATTTAAGAAAAACAAATTGCACTAGTGGGCCTTAGCAATATTATTTAAGAAAAACATTTAAAATATAAGACATTTGACACTACATTGTTCTATTTTTATCCTTAAGAATTGAAATAGAATGATTTTTTCCCAAACATCCAATGAACTTTTTCAGGTTGATGATCTTACCCTTTAACTTCAGGAAAATATAATAAAATAACTAAAAGGAAAAAAGTTTTATAAACAAAGGAAAAAAGATTATGAAAATAATGGGAAAGGTAAAAATTAAATTAACAACAAGAAGGGTGTCTCCCCCACCCCTTCTCCTTAAGGGCAAACCCTTGGTTTTCCTAACAAAATCAGGTGAGAGAAACTCTTATGGTTGAGAAGATATAAGCATATAAAAAGGGTTAAAGATCGGATTACTATTTCTATGAAAAGACTGGGGATGAATAATCACTTTATGCAAGTGTAGAAGATGTAAGGCCTAGAAATTTAATCTATTTCCCTTTTTTTGTTTGTTGAGAAAACGAAAAATAACTTATTTCAAATAAAAGAACAATTAAAAGTTTCTTTTAAGACCTTTTGAGAAAAAAATCTTTAAGGAAAAAAAAAAAAAAAAGAACTACCTTCTTTAGATTAATTTTAGATAGAATTATTAGCCACCATTGTTATCTTTTCTCAACAAGAATGATATGTATCACACGGTGAACATAATTTATTGTGTAGAGAACTTATATGATTGTGTCATGTGTCCAAATATTCTTATAGTGTCAATTTTAATATATATATATTCATGTCAAGTGAGAAATTTAATATTTTCAGTGTTTTTATTAATTAATTAATTGAAAAAATAGATATGTTTCTTTACTTATATATATAAGCAAATTTTTGATGAGGTAAAGAGTTTAAGCGGGTGTTTGACTAAAGAGAAGCAAATCTTTCTTTACTTTTATTCTTCAAATGTTTAACAAAAAGTATATATTTTTCAATTGATTAAAGAGTTAATTAATGAAATAAAATGGGGGTGGATATAAAAATTTAATATGTCTTGTTGTAATTGAATAATTATTGAATTAGTGATATAAAAAATTATAGTGATTTTTGAAAATTAATATTATACCAATCGAAAGTGATTTTGAAAAACTAAAATTATACAAATCAAATTGCTTGAGTTTAGCCAAACATGATTAAGAAAAAAAAAAAATATATATATATATATAATAAAAAAGAAAAATAAAGATAAAGATACATACAACAACAATAACAATTAAAGAGCATTGTCTTTTGTCAATTTTCTAAAGAGCATTGTCTTTTGTCAATTTTCTATAGAGCTAATGCGGTTCGATTTACAGAGGTTGCGTGCTTATACAACAACGATTGATTTGAGGAAAAAAATATTTTATACAAGTGAAGAAAAGTGACAAGAATACAAAGTCTCGTTGATTCTATATAAAAATTGTTGGCTCAAGTAGTTTTATGCATTTGTTACATTCAAATTTCCATTTGTCAATTTCATGCAGCTAATTTAAGTGATAGAATTGAAAATCTAACGTAAATAAACATTTTAGTTCAAAATTTCATTTGACATGCGAAAAATTACTTTAATGGGACCAAAAGAAATGTGGTTGACGATAAAAATATAAAAATATTTGAAGTTTAGTAACCATTAGAAAACATTTTGAAGTTTAATAAGCACGAGTAAAGTTGAATGTCCCATAAAGTTCATGGACTAAACAGAAATAGAAGGTAAAGTTCAGTGGCTATTTAAATAATTAGTCACGGTCCATTTAAAAAGGGCAAGTTTCAGACACAAGCCCACATTTATTTTAAAGTCACAGCAAGCTCCGCGACCGACATTTCATCTCCAAATTTGTGCCGTCGGATCATTTTTCTGGTGAAAACTGGATGTCAAGATTTGACTTTGATACACTAACAGATGGTGGGTACCGTCATCCTACTTGTACCGTGACATGCATACATTGAACCCAGGCACTTTCTTTCTTTTCTCTCTCTAAACTTTTTCAAACATGACAACACTAACCAAGACCTTTGAATAAAGCGGCATGATTGCTAACACTCCTTAATATTTTCGATTCTATTGTTTGTTTTCCTAAATTTTGAAGGTCATAGATCATGAGAAGCATTTGGGGTGTGTTGTGTTTTATTTTTTATTTTTTAAGCTTCTTTCTTGGTGCATTTTTTTCTGTCTTTTTAGATTCTTCAATTTTAATGAAGTTCTGGGATTTGCATTTGATCTTTGTTGGCGGGTCTTATTTTTATTAGCAAATCTGTGTCGTAATGATTTTATTTACTTGGATTTCTGTTTTCTGGCTTCTTGAATTTAATTTGACTACAGTTTATTGGTATATTGGTGTTTGATTTAGCTCAATTTTATTGTAAAATGTGTTACTAGGGTTTCGTTAATCACGTTTTTAGTTAACATAAAGTTAACTAAGTGATGCTTCAATAGAAACTGGCTTCCAAACTATTATTCCTTCCAGTAATTTGATAATTTTTAGTTTCTTTATTTGCTTCCGGAGTTGAAATGAAATTTATATGATATATCTATTGACAGATGGGCGTACGTTGATCATAATTTGATAATCATTGCAGCATGAGTTGCTGGAAAATGTTCTCTTTAGGCTAAGTTTAGAAATTGATTGCATTCTGAAACACGTTTAGGCTAAGTTTAGAAATTGATTGCATTCTGAAACACGTTAGCTATTCATTTTATTATTTGCGATTTTTGCATGCTATTTATTATTGTAACACTCTGATAATGGCCAATCACTTGCTGCTTTTGTGGCGGGAGCTGCTGAGTTTTGGAATAATATAAATAGAATTAAGGGGAAAAAGACATTTGGCAATAAGCTTGGATCTTTGGTCCTTTAGAATTTATGGCAGTCACACGTGTCTGTCTGCTGTCAAGATCATCAATCCATTTCGTGTAAACAAAGGAAGAATTTGGTTATAGGAGGGAACTTGACACATTTTTCTTACTTTAGCAGATCTGTTTGGGACAGTTACTCCTTCTGCTTGACTACTGTTGACAAGTCTATTTTGAGCTTAGCATCTCAGTCTTTTCCACATTTGAAAATTGGGAAACACACATTTTAATTTACCCTTATGTGTATCTATTGATAGAGGTATGTAGAAGAAAAAAGACTTAGGGCTCTTGTTAATTTTCTGTTACAACCAATGACTCACAAATTAGCATTTACTTATGCATACTTTCCTTCATTGGGCTCACCCCGTAAGCATTTGTACTGCCTCCAGTGTGGATTTGGACCAATAACCTCGGCATATTGGGGATCTAAGTTGAGTCTTGGTAATAGTTGATAATTTCTGGATTAGTTCTTAGATTCAGTATAATTTCAAATCCTGACCATAGAAATCCCTCAGGATAAAGCAGACCATACGTAAGAGAATGAATGCGATCCAATTGATAGTCCATTCAACTTTAAGTACCTCATAACCTAGAGGGCTTAAGTATGAATAGCTAAGTATGCAACTAAACTCTCAGGGACATTATATAAGTTAGTTGCGCACACCAAATTCCATGTGGACGTGTTAGGGCATGATGTGCTTGAATCAGGCGGGCCAAGGTGGGGGAGGGTGGTTACATTTTGGTTCATGTTTTCCGACTTTATACATATCATTAACCTATTTGATTAGTTATACCTCTTGAATCCTTGTTGAAAAGTTTTGTTTTAGAACTTTAATCTCGGAGTACCGTTCATTTCTAGTATGATTCTGAATTCTTTGTTCCAGATCGAAAAGGGAATGGGTCGGGTCCTAGAAGAGATTTTTTAATTAAAATCTCCCACTTTGTATGTCACCAATCAAATTGAGTAGTTATCTGGAATACTTGACAAGTTTATTACAAAAGTTGTTCACTGCATATTGGTCATTTCTATTATCAATTTTGATCCTCCTATGGTGAGTGTTTGTATATTTAATCTATACTCGTTGCTACAGGAACGTAGACAAAGATAGTATTAGGCTGAGGTGGTTCATTCAGCATGGAGGCCTGCAATTGTATTGAGCCACAATGGCCAGCTGATGAATTGTTGATGAAGTATCAGTATATCTCAGATTTCTTCATTGCTTTGGCTTACTTTTCCATCCCATTGGAGTTGATCTACTTTGTAAAAAAATCTGCAGTATTTCCGTATAGATGGGTTCTGGTGCAGTTTGGTGCATTTATTGTTCTTTGTGGAGCGACACACCTGATCAATTTATGGACATTCACCATGCACTCGAGGACGGTGGCAATTGTCATGACCACTGCAAAAATTTTGACTGCTGTTGTATCTTGTGCAACTGCCCTTATGCTAGTACACATAATTCCTGATTTATTAAGTGTCAAAACGAGGGAGCTTTTTCTGAAAAATAAAGCTGCTGAGCTAGATCGAGAAATGGGCTTGATCCGTACACAGGAAGAAACTGGTAGACATGTTAGAATGCTTACTCATGAAATCAGAAGCACTCTTGACAGACACACCATACTGAAGACTACACTTGTTGAGCTGGGAAGAACATTAGCCTTGGAAGAGTGTGCATTATGGATGCCAACTCGCACTGGACTAGAACTTCAACTTTCCTACACCCTACATCACCAGAACCCTGTTGGATTTACAGTACCCATACAGCTTCCAATGATCAACCAAGTGTTCAGTACTAATCGTGCAATAAAAATCTCACCAACTTCGCCTGTGGCCAGACTTCGACCTTCTGGAAAGTACATGCCCGGTGAGGTAGTTGCTGTGCGTGTCCCACTACTGCATCTATCCAATTTCCAGATAAATGATTGGCCTGAACTTTCAACAAAACGTTATGCTTTGATGGTTTTGATGCTTCCTTCAGATAGTGCAAGGCAATGGCACGTCCACGAGTTGGAGCTTGTTGAAGTGGTGGCAGATCAGGTTTGACTCCTTGATGTCTCTTTAGTACCTAGACACGGTTTACGTGAATACTTTGTGTATGATGTCTCTTTACTAGTTAGACACGGTTTACATGAATACTTTGTGTATTTATCAATCTAAGATTCAAGCACTTTCTAGACAACCTGTATGATTGACTATACTGTTGGGAATGATTTTGTTGACCCATGCCAGACTGCTATGACTTGGAGTTTCTAATCCTGCTAAAATGTGACGCAACAGGACTAGAGCAATAATGGCTGAGTCCTCCTTTCCTTTCTCACTTCCTTGCCGTGATTGGTCATATATTTACTCAGAGCTAGGAATCTTTGATTTCCTTTCCAAGTCTGGTATGCTCAAAAGGAAGGGGAAGAAGAAGGGGACCCCCGGGGGCCCAGGGGTACTTTTCAAATTCATTGGATTGAACTCTCCTTGATGCATAAGCGGGAAATCATAAAAGGGGCAATTGGCAAGAGGACCTAACTTATGAGGTTATACATATGTTATTATAGGATTAATTTCTGGAAGAAAGAACATTCCTTCCACTAGAAAGACAATTATCAGGCCAAAAGGTGTACTTATCAGTAAAGAGATATAAAGAAGCTGATCTACAATCAATGGTGTTGAAAACTCTCACATTGAGATTTTCCACTGCTTTCAAACAATTCTGACAATCAAATATGATCTACATCTGAATCTGTATAAATTCGGCCAGGTCTTTTAGTATCTTGAGTTTCTGTTGCATTCTGCTTTTAATCCACAAGAAAATAAGTAGTAGAATAAGTAGAGGTTGTGAGAGCTGTTAAAGTAGCTTTGATTTAGATTCTTTAGTTATGCTATACTAATAATCTTCAAAGTTCCAAAAAGTTTTTTCGATTTGGCCCCTAGTATTCTGGTTTCAGTACTCAAAACTCTGTTATTTGATTTCTTCTCAGTTTTATCTATTTTCGATTCCTGTTGATAAACTGTTGATATTTCCCATTTTTGCAACATATACGCGCGTGGGCATTAGCATCATTATATGAAGATCTCATTCTTAAAAAGAACCTTGAATGCCTGTGTTGGAACTTCTTACATGCACATTTAGTTTTTTGGTGAATTAAAATACAAAATCTTTGGTGTCGTGGTAATGCCCAAATACGTGCATGCATTGATTTCTCACCTGAATTGTTGTCCATCCGTTCATGGTATCTAACAATTTCAATCAATTTGTAACAGAAGAATTTGGGGAGTGAAGTGTTGAAATAGGAACTTCAGGGATGAAGTTGGAACTTGTTTGAAACATAGGGTCTATATATTCTTACTGCAGATATTCTCTCTCGATTCCATTAGTAGCTTCTCAAAGATAGTAATACATGCACCTGTTAGCCTTCGATTTCTATTTCTAAATATAAACAGGAGTGAAGATGAATGGTGTAGTTTTGTCTAGTTTTGTTGATCCTTTAAAATATATGTATGTAATTAGTTTGACCAATTCCTATTTCGAATAGAAATGGAATGCTAACGGGGGCTATATATTTTTCCTATATATACCTACTTTTTGACTTGCCGTGGGAATTTTTGGTTATCTTTTTAAGAGTATATGATCTAGCCAAAAGATAGGAATATCAATAAATTTTCTCCACTAACTTGGTTTGTCAAATTAAATTATTTAATCTTCTTTTAAGTTGCTGCTAGTGTTTACGGTTCATCTAATGGTTTTTGGAGTTCTCTTCAGGCATGGAGTTCCTTATTGGTTATATGTGTTGTTGAATCAGGTGGCTGTTGCTCTTTCACATGCTGCAATTCTGGAAGAGTCTATGAGGGCAAGGGATCTTCTTATGCAGCAGAATGTTGCTCTTGATCTTGCAAGAAGAGAAGCAGAGACAGCTGTTCGTGCACGTAATGATTTCTTGGCTGTTATGAATCATGAAATGAGAACTCCCATGCATGCTATCGTCGCTCTGTCGTCGTTATTACAAGAAACTGATTTGACACCTGAGCAACGACTGATGGTTGAAACAATCCTCAAGAGCAGCAACCTTTTGGCTGCACTTATAAATGATGTTTTAGATCTTTCAAGGCTTGAAGATGGTAACCTTCAACTTGACATGGGAACTTTTAATCTCCATGCACTTTTTAGAGAGGTAGGCGTAACCCTTTTTTAAGTGATTGTCTGTTTTAGATCAACTGTTGAAAGTAATAAAAACAAGTTTACTGTGGCAATCATTCTTGATTAATTTGTCCAACTGAGATGTCTCTTTTAATTTTGCAGGCCCTTAACTTGATAAAGCCTATAGCATCTGTGAAGAGGTTGTCCATTACATTGAATTTGTCTTCAGATTTGCCGGAGTATGCCATTGGGGATGAGAAGCGGCTCATGCAAGTTCTCTTAAACATTGTGGGGAATGCTGTGAAGTTCTCTAGAGAGGGCAGCATCTCCATAACTGCTTTTGTTGCAAAATCGGATTATCTAAGAGATCCTCGAGCCCCCGATTTCTTCCCTGTACCAAGTGATAATCACTTCTATTTGCGTGTTCAGGTTTGCATCTTCTTACCTAATTAATATTCTTTAGCGAACAAATTATTTTGCTTATAATGTTTGGGTTTAATCAAGAGTATTTTCTCATTTATGTAGGTAAAAGATACAGGATTAGGCATTAATCCCCAAGACATTCCTAAACTATTCACAAAATTTGCTCAGAGTCAGCCTCTGTCTACCAAAAACTCTAGTGGTAGTGGGCTTGGTCTCGCAATTTCAAAGAGGTATTGTCTTCAAAATTTTATCTTCTGCAGAACTGCTAATTGTTCAGAGCTGAAATTCGAGTTTCTGGATTGTGTTGGTGGCTTTTACTTTCTTTTGTTGTTAATCCTTGTCTGCATGATCTTTCTTGTAACCAGGTTTGTAAATCTTATGGAAGGGCAAATTTGGATTGAAAGTGAAGGCCTAGGCAAGGGATCTACTGCTATATTTATTGTGAAACTTGGAATTCCTGGACACTCAAATGATTTGAAGCTTCCATCCATGCCCAAAGTTTCAGGGAATCATATTCCAATAAACTTTTCAGGTCTAAAAGTTCTCGTGATGGATGACAATAGGTATACTCATACTCCTCGCCTTCTGGATTTTATTCTTATCTGATGTGACTTGTTTGACAAGATGGCTAAACATAAACAAGTTTCACTTGTAGAACCATAGTAAAAAAAAAAAAGGGGATTAGAGTAGCTAAAGGTGTCTTAAAAAGGGATTAGAGTAGCTAAAGGTGTCTTGTGGATGAGAAGAGTTTTTCCAGGGGACAATATTCTGCAAAATAGAAGACAAATGTGCATACTGCTGTTTGATGAGTTTTGAACTGTGTAATAATATAGAATCAGAAATTACAGAAACATGGATCTCTGGATATGTTACATATATATACCCTTTTATCAGGAGAGAAACAGAGAAGTGGTCGAGGATCCTTGCCTTAAAAGCACCACTGCCTCACCAGCAGGAATTAGAAAAATAAAACACTTTATCATGCAAGCCTTATTTTTTCACTTGAATCTATGTTCCTTCCTCTCTGTTTTAAACATGGAGAATGGGCTAGTCTCTTCTGTTTTTGTACGGTTTTCACTTGGTCACATTCCTTCCCACCATATATATTTTTACAATGAGAAGAGTGGGCTGGTTTACCTCCCCAAGGTGAAGGGAAGGTTCATCATCCCTTCTGATTTCCACGACCATTTTGCCTACCTTGCTGTGAAACGTAATATTCCAGTGGCTTGATGATGTTCTCCACTGACACGACTAGAATACAAGAAAATGAGTGAAGAGTTTCTGGTATATTGGCAGGATTCAATATAGAATTTTGTTCTCTCACAATCCCTAATGGCAGGAAAGGTTGCCAGATTATGGTACTCATAAGGAAAATGGTATCTTCTGATTTGTAAAGATGCAATGAAATTTTGAATCCAAAACTCAGAGGAAGTCGTCTCCTAACTAGTCTCGTTTATTCTTTTTCCCATGAAGTGACTGCTATATATTATATTTAAGCTCAATTGTATTTCACTCATTAATGTAAAAGCAATTTAAATAGTCTGTCCATCGAACAGAGGTAGGTTTTTAATATAGTTTTCTGAATTCTGTTGCAAGTCTGGAAATTTTTCATCGAAAATATAGCAATCTGCTTTTCTTCCAATTTTACACAAATCACTTCAATTTTTATCTCACCGTTAGAACCCTTTTTCTTTGTGATGCAGTGTCGGGCGGATGGCGACCAAGGGTCTCCTTGTGCACCTAGGATGTGATGTTTTGGCTGTTAGTTCACCAGATGAATGTGTGAGAGTTGTTACACATGAACACAGGGTGATGTTTCTTGATGCAAGTGTGCCTGGTGCAGACATATATGAAGTTGCTTTACGGTTGCACGAGAAATTTGCAAAACGACTTGATAGGCCTTTCATTGTAGCTCTTATGGGAAACACTGATAGGATGGTAAAAGAGAACTGCTCGAGAGTTGGAATAGATGGAGTTGTTTTGAAACCTGTATCAGTGGACAAAATGAGAAGTGTCCTATCTGAGCTCTTAGAGCATGGATTTCTGGTCGAACCTTAATAAAGCCGGGAGGAGAATAGCAGAGTACTGAAAAGTGAATAAATGATCAAGGACGCAGCAACAAAATGCATGCTTATTCTTCGTCAGGGACTTCACTGTGTGTATATATATATATATAGGCGCATGGCAGCATTTGCAGGTATGTTCTCAGGATGTAGTGGTTTGAGTTTTTTAAACATGTCAATTTATTTCAATATGTAGCTGTGACGGGAGATTGATGATCACAAGAAAAGATGCCGGTATCACAAGAAATCCAAACTTACACAGATGACTTGTTTTGTTAGATTAAGTTATAAGGATGCTCTGTTTTAAGTTGAAGTTTCTCTCAGTTTGCATGAACAGAAATGAAGTGTCAGAGAAATTTGTTTGAATCAAGGCTTGGCTTGGTGAACATTTTCCATCACCCCCAAAACCTCCCCCCCCCCCGGGGGCCCCCCTTCCCTTTTATTTAAATTAGGGAAATATCTCGGCCCGAGTTATTAAAAGAAAGAAATATTACAGAGAGGAGGGGGACCTATGTGCCTTACCTCCAAAATTAATACAACGCATACCAAACAATGCAACTCAGCTTCATCTGCCCTTAGTTCTGCTGCCAAGATGGAACATGGTCCATAGAAGTCATAAAAATCAAATCTAATCCTGCCAACCCATTCCGCAAGCAACCATCAGTTATTCAACTTGAACCAGCCAAAATCAGGTTTGTGCCAATAAACTATTCTGTAATGGAACTTCTCAACAGGCTTTTGATTTCTATTCAACCATCCCAGCTTCTGAATCAGCTTTGTAATTTGATAGATGATAGAAGATGCAGGAACTATAAAATTTTATTCCTAGCCCACCATAGATACCAGAAAACCAGTAGAGGAATTATCTCAGTGGTTTTTAGACAACCTCCACACTTCCTTGCCACTGTGCATTTGATGAATAGATGCTCAACAGACTCCTGAGCCCCTCTAGACCCCCCACATATAGGTGGCAAATGAATATGGAACTTACCTCTTCCTTCCCTTTTATTTTATTTTAATTTTTAATAATTCAGGCATTGAGTATTGACTAATGTTAGGCAATTCATTATATAGGGTTTATACCATGTGAATTCATTAAATAGCGTTTCGTAATGGGAGTCCATTTAAATATTTTCACTTCTTTCTATTAATGAAAAGAGATATAATGAAATTTTAAATTGTCAAGGGTGAAATCGTCTTCCACTGGGTGAGGAAATCAGCTCTTATATAGAAAGAAAAAAATATCTACTCCAAAACTACTTAATGTGCAAATATAGTATTAAACAATTTCCGGCATTGTTAAAAATGATACTCGTGCTTCTTATATATTACTACTACATTCGTCGCACAAAAATAATTCAATATCAATTTTCACAAATATTAAGATCACAAATATTAAGAAAAGTGCAATTAATAGTGTTAAAAATGTAAAATTATCATTTTCTTAATATACTCTTTTATTTAGGGTTAATTTCACAAAAGGTTCACAACCTTTGAGTTAAGAACTGATTTCGTCCTCAACTTTCTTTCACTCTCTTGCATCCCTAACCTTTTATAAATGTGCACGATAGGTCCTTTTTGACACAATTCCCTCAACTTTTCATTAAAAATAACGATTATTTCTTTTTAACTTTTTGATTTTAAAAACAAAATATTTAAAAATATTAAAAATAATAAAAAATTAAAAAAATAAACACCCACCCCACCCCACCCCCTCAACTTGTCACCGAAAATGACAGCAAGTTGAGGGTGTTTTCTTTTCTTTTTTTTAATTTTTTATTATTTTTAATATTTTTAAATATTTTGTTTTTAAAAATAAAAAGTTAAAAGGTTGTACTCGTCATTTTCTATGAAAAGTTGAGAGAATAGTATCAAAATGAGCCTATCGTGCGCATTTAAGAAATGTTGGGGACGTAGAAGAGTGAAAAAAAGTTGAGGACCTTTTGTGAAATAAACCCTTATATTTATTGAATAATAATATTTTATTGATTAAAATGCATATTAAATCCAGGCATAAAAGAAATTAATATTCCAATTATTTTTTAATAGAAAAATGAATTATATTTTGAGACAAATGAAAAATGAAAATTGAATTATCTTTGTGAGATGGAGTTAGTATCTTAATATATATAAAGGAAGGATAGTCTCTGGTTTTGGTTTCCCCCCAAAACGTTGGCGGCATAACTCATCTGGCTGCGTAAACATTCTGGTTTTTTTTAATATTATTATTTATTTAATTATCTATTTAATTGTTTGTTTCCTTAAATGGGACACACTTTTTTTATGATGCATTTTTTTATTAATGCAATTTTTAAGCTGGCTTTTTTAGTTATGTTTCTTAACCTTACGCGTATTTCCTATTTGAGTTCTCTCATTTCCGTATTTTACTATTTTTTTTAGTATATGTGATTTTTAATTAGGCTGTGCTTTTTAATTCTTTTTTTTACCTTATGTGTATTTACTTTTTGGATTCCGTGATTCACGTATATTCGTTTATATCTATACTAAATTTTCACATGACTATTTTTTCAATAGTCAATGAAACTTTACCACATTGAGAATGTTAGTTTTTCATGTCTCCCTAGAATTTTTGTATCTCAAGTAAGTTTCATTATTTGTGTATAATTCTTCTAGGGATTTTAATTTTATGTTGAACTTTATTAATATTCTTTTGATTTAAAGTTTCGTTTGTTTTTCACCTAATTTTATTTTTCCATGTATGAAAGCCCTAATTATAACTTTAATTCGAGTTTTTTTCATTACTGTACTCTCTGATATTGTTATATTTGGTATGATTTTATGTTTTTTCTGATTTATTATGGGATAAGATATATGTAATATATGTATGAAATGAGATTTAAATTCGATTTTTATAAAATTCTGTCCTTTTTCCCCCCAACTAGTGGTTTTCGCGTGTCGTTTGTTATCTATATTATAAACTCGCATGTGGCTTTTTTAGTTATGTTTATTGACCTTGCACGTATTTCCTTTTTGGGTTCCGTAATTAACATATATTCATTTATATCTATACTAAATTTTCGCTCATAAATATCTTTCTAGCTGGATTTGGTGAGTCATATCTTTAAAACAACTATTCTAAGACAAATTCTTCAGTGTTGGGGTGTAGTTCATGGGAGAGTTTTGGATTTGTGGGTATGATCTTCTTTATTTATTTGTTTTTAATTTTTGAATTTCTATGATTTCAACTAATGTCATCTGATGGAGGAATTCTATGAAAACGTGAAAATGTGACATAAAAGGTGGCAGTATTACTTGGCACAAATTCATTAGATAATTATCACATGACTATTTTTTCAACAGTCAATAAAACTTTACTACATTGAAAATGTTAGTTTTCACGTCTCTCTAGAATTTTTATATTTGACGTAAGTTTCCTTATTTGTGTATAATTCTTCTAGAGATTTTAATTTTATGTTGAACTTTACTAATATTCGTTTGATTTAAATTTTCATTCATTTTTCACCTAATTTTATTCTTTCATGTATGAAAGCCCTAATTATAGCTTTAATTCGAGTTTTATTTGGTACGATTCCATGTTTTTTATGATTTATTATTGAATAAGATATACGTAATATACGTATGAGATGAGATTTAGATTCGATTTTTATAAAATTCCGGCCTTTTTTGCCAGAACCAATGGTTTTCGCATGTCGTTTGTTATCTATGTAAACTCAAATGTGGTGTTTTTGCATTTTAATTGTTATTTGAATCAATATTATACTAAGGGTGCGTTTGATACGAAAATATGGAAAATAAAATATTTTCTACCTTTTTATGGACAATATTTTACCTAGGAGGTGGGAAATGGGTTTCAGGAAAATGGCTAGAAATATGCGTAGAAGGCTTTTACCATCATATAATCTAAATTCTGTTTCCATTTATCAATCAAACGCATAAAGCTAAACAATTTTCCATGAATTTGACATTTTCCATGGAAAGCAAATGCAATCAAACGCACCTTAAATGATTTTTTAATTTATTGTTAATCTATATATTTTATTAAGTTCATCTTCATATATATATATATATATATATATATATAGAGAGAGAGAGAGAGAGAGAGAGAGAGGTAAATGAGAGCAAGACATGAGAACTTATAGATGGAATACAAGAAAAAATTTTTAAATGCAAGGTATGCTATTTCATTTTTTTTATTGTTGGAAATTTTAATTGACTTTACTATTATTTTATGGAGTATGATTATTTTATTATGTTTATTTTGATAACTTTGGAAGACATTATACTTAATCTATTAAATTTTATGTAATACAAATTTAAAGGAAGACTTTCACTGTATATTTATATGTTTTGTTGAACTCAACGAAGTTATAAATTGTTGTTAAGTTTTTAATTATTATTAATTACTTAAATTTTTTTAACTAAAATTAATTACTTAATTCAAGTGTACATGATTTTTTTTATTGTAGGATGAAATAAAAGAGTGATTTTAGAGCTTACTAATATGATGAGCCAATTTAGAATTCAATATGCCATAAAAGTATGGAAAATATTTTTTTAATTGTTACAGTCTTTCTTATATTATTTATCATCTATTTAATATTGTTTATTGATATTTGTATTTAAAATAAATTATTTTGATTTGTGTTTATTAACTCATTTAATTGTTCTTTTTAATAGGTTATACGCTGGTCTGTATATTTGGAAAAACTTCTACTTGATATGTTTACGGCTTTTTCTTCATTTATTATGGATTAAATTTCTTTCCATGTGTTTATTTGTTAATCATTTTTTCAAATGTTATTTCGTTGTTACTGGATTTATTTTTTATTTAATGGTTAGCATGTGTCATATACAATTGTCAGTTATAATATCTTATAAAGTTAGCTATTTACTGGATTTATGTTTGCTGAAAGTATGGTAATAATTATTTTTATTTATACAACTGGATGAATTATTGATTAATCTTATATATAGATTTTTACGATAATAGTTTACATTAATTTTAGTTGTTTTTTTTTATCCCGTACAACGCACGTGTGTAAAACTAGTTACTAGTAAGAAAGCAGAATGGTACGCACTGCTGATAGCAACAGCATCATCATTAGCAAACTAGTAAATAAAATCGGCATTGATTCAAATATATTTATGTTTTTTAAATTTGAGAAAAAATATATTGTTTATGTGAATATCCAAATATATAAATTACGACGTGTCCAAGTATGTAATGCACGTCGAATACACAAAAAATTAGTACTTCACCCTTTTATGCATTAACAATTTTTGCAGAGGCGGTAAGTCCACCGAGAAAGGTTAAACAATAAGTCAAACGCATTAACAAGCAATAAAAAGGGGCGATTTGGTTTTGAATTTGATTAAATATGATAAGTAAAATTAAATTGATAATTATGATAACGAAGACAATCCAATTAACAAACTCAGTTGTTGGTTCACTTTTAGCCTTTAATTGAATAATAATATATAATCCATTGCGGTGTGATTCCTACTCTCTTTTGGAATTATTAACCTAGGTAATAATAAACTCTGTTACCCGAATTTCCCTTAATTGTTTCTAATTAAAATAAGCTTTTCAATTTGATCTAATCATTGGACAACCTAGAACAAGCTATTTAAATTTAGAACAACGATAGCATTCAAATTTAGGAAAATAGATTAATCTAAGCAACAAATTCATACATCTTATCTATTTAACTTAAGTTGTCTTCTTCCTAGTGATTAAAATCATTACTTGCTACAAATGAATTAGGAGATTAAGACTCTAATTCTATCAATAATCAAGGTTTCAGGCATAAGTCTCAAAAGTTGTTACCCAGTGGATTATGGATTATTTTGTTGGACATAATTTAAAAAATATCAAGACCAAACTAATAACAAGGTGTATGCGTGACGTATCCTATTACCCAATGGATTATGGATTATTTTTTTTTCCTCTTTTATTATTATTTTTTAAAATATATATAGGTTATTAGTTACTACATAGAATTTGATGCCCAATCTTTTTCTTTTCTTTTTTTTTTTTTTAGCATTAAAGGAGTCGACCCCACTTTTGTTTCTTCTTTCGTTCTTTGGTGCCTGTTTTAAAAGGAGAAATTGTAATATTATTGCATATATCATGGCTCATAGCAATACTTGTAGAAAACAGGCTACAATCAATTCAAGAACAAGAAAAGCCTGTAGCTATTGAATTGCTGGTAATGGTGTGAGCAACATTATTTGCCTTGCACCATAGTTTTGTTAGATAGCGTGTTGTGTCTGTGTGCCGTGTGTATATATTTTGTTCCTGTAAAACAAAACCAAAAAAAAAATTTTTTTATTTTCCTCACGGCTACATGTACCACATTCAATGATAATACCAGCAAGAGGATGGAAGAGGGGAATCCACTTGCGAAGTTAATTGTCAAGACGGAACTTATCATTTATAATGAATCACGTAGCTATGCCAAACTGATATTTTTTGAGATTTTGAAAAATAGTATCTGGTACATTTTGATATTTACTAATCCCTTCAATTTAGAGCAAACATTTGCAAGGAAATAGTAGCGTTAGCCGTTAGGTAAAGATTTTAGACAGATTTTAATAGTAATTCCTAAAGGGTGTAGGCAAGATGTTGTATTTGCAACTATCAACTCATCTTAGTTTTATGGAGCTTCCACATTTTTTTTTAAATTCACAAAAAAAAATAAGGTTTCAAATCTTATTAGTTATTGGATTGATGGCAATTCCCAAATGGATTTTAGGAATTGGAGATGGAATACTAGGTGGTCCAGGGGATGGTCATGTACATATTTAATGTACCATATAAAGAGAGATAATTTTAGTTGTGAGTTGTGACAGTTTTGAACAGTATATATACCCGTAGATATTGATGTAATTCACAAATAATATTGATGATCTATCATATTCGTAAGGAAGGGTTGTACTTGCACCGATACTTGATGTTATTGAATCTATTAATGAATACATGATTTCTCTTATTCAAATGAAAGTAGACATGTATTTTAGTTCGTTTGTGGCTTGCAAATATGATAACAACGTTGATTTCTTGAAACATCTTCTCCAGAATTTTTAAATAGTAGTATGCTGAGATGTGCTATAGTCTTTTATCATGAGTTGAAATTGAAAGTCGAAATTTTGTATACATATATGTATTATCATTACAATTCACATTGTGGTACTAGGCGGACAAAACCTTATGAGGCCATTCATTAACATGAAAGTGTGACGTGGGCTCAACAACCAACATTCAACAATCATGAATTAGTTACTCTTTTTTTTATTAGTTCATTTAGAAGCGTAGCAAGCAAATTAATTAGTACAAGACTCGTAAATCATGTTGTGGAGGCTAAAATTTTTTCGGGAATTAGTGTTAAGTCATAAAGTTTTCATTATTATTATTATGGCCTGAGGGTAAACAAACATTTTACATTGCATATCTCGGTTAATTACCGAGTTAAGCCATCTTGGCATATAATCGAACCACGTTTTTGAAAGAGCAATGCCAATGAAACTGTGGCAATAGTATGAGCTACAACATTCTTTGCACGGGGATATAGTTACATGATTTATAACCACAATCTGCTAGAATCCATAAAGTAATGGAGCCAATGGATGAAAAGTGAAATCACCATACAAGGTTGAGACCAATTGCAGAGAATCTGATTCAAAAATCTCAACATGAAGTCCAAATTCCTTAGCCAGGGCCTATGCGGCGAGAACATCTTGATTCCCCATGATTTGAAGAGCCTTGGCCAAAACCATTGTGTGCCGTTCTCATCACGAACAGCCATTCCGATAGCATAGTGGTCAAATCCATCTCTTAAAGCGGCATCAGCATAAAGTTTTCATTCTTAAGATGTTAATAACTCTTTTACATCTAAAATTGCCTTTTAAATTTATGAGAAAACAACATCCTTTAATAGTATGTTACGATTATTAATACGAGCCAGAGACAAAAACTTTTATTTCAGAAAAAAAAAATTTATTTTCAATTATGCACAGTTCCAACATCGAGGATTACAACTCGTAATAATAGTTTAAAGGAGGCAATACATAATAAAAGGGGTTAATTTCACATTTCATCCCCCAACCTTTCAATAACTTATACGATTGGTCATCCTTGACGGTTTCCGTTAATTTTTCCGTTAAGTCGCTAGTCAAATTACTATTTTATACCTCATATTTCTAAATAATTAAAATAAAGAGTTAGAAGTGGCAGCATAAAAGGGGGAGTCTTCCTCCTTGTCGGTTGTGGCGGCAAACTGCTCCTGGAAATGGCAGGATTAGGGATTTAACGGAAAATTTGACATATGATGTGCGAGTATTGAAAAGTTGGAGACTCAGTGGGTTGAAAAAAAAAATTAAGAATCCGGGTGATACTAACTGTAAAGGTTGGGAATGAAATGTGAAACTAACCAAAAAAAAAAAAAAATGGCGAACTTGTGTTAGTTCTGTTGTATTATTATATATACTACTACTGTATAATTTGTGTCGTACTTAAATTGGACCGTGGTCAATGATTTTTTATTTTTCCAATTTTGTCCTCCCTGCTTGTGTCGCTTTATGCTCACAATTGATGGTGCTCATGCTTTTCCAATTTTGTCCTCTCTTCTTCTACTTTTTTATATGCACAATTGATGAAACAATTGAAATTGATGGTGAAATTGATGGGAGTATTATCATTCTTTACACAAATCCATTTGTAGACTCTTTTTTTCCTTTTTTCCATAAAATTGGCACTATTTATGGGTCAAAAAATAGATAACACATGTGTCGAATTAAAGATTTCAATGTGAATTATAATATATCCAAGCTAACACAAAAAAGAAAAAAAATGCAACGATCCATAAAAATGCGTCAAAGATGAAATATAAAAGCTAAATTTTAACATCTATATTTTTCATCAATAATCCAATCTTTTAAGTTGGTACAATTAAGAATTGATAATTTATTAATTTTTTTTTTTAAAATTACAAGGGGGAATATAGGGGAGGGGGATGGTGGGATACAAATCCGGTATCTCCCGGTAAAGGGTTAAGTCCTTTACCACTCGAGCTACCCCTTGATCCTGATAATTCATTAATGTTTTGATTTAATTCAACCCATCTTTTAATTTTCTTGTATGTAGAAAAGAGGTTTAAATGGGGCCCAAGTCAACCATTTTTTTGCTTTTTCAATTTCATCCTCCCTTCTTTTACTCTTTTTGTGTGCACAATTGATTATACAATTCAAGTTATTGGAATTACAATCATTTTTAACATCATAAAAGACCCTTTTTTCCCCTTTTGTTCCATAAAAATGACAATATTTGTAAATTGAAAGATATACAGTATAGGTGCCGAAGCAAACATTTCAATGTAAACTTTAAAACACTAACGGTAAACTTGTCGTTTGTAAAAATGTTTCAATGATTAAAGATAAAAGCTAAGTTTTAACATTTATACTTTTCAGTTTTCACCGATAATTTAATCTTTTAATTTGGTACAATTAGATCATGCTAATTTATATAACATTTTAATTTAAATCAATTCAGTACTAGACGTTTTCGCTAATAAGGCCTTACTCAATTGGCAAGACTCCTTCACCAACCGCAAGTCGTGTGGGTATTTCCAATATATGTTGGTTTTTTTTTTTAAATTAATGTATGTTGGTTTTTATTTATATATGAAATTATAAATATTTAGTTTTGTATTCTTGATTTGTTAGAAGTTGGTGGACATAATATTATACATTTATAATTGTTTATTTTAGAAAAATGAATACAAAGTCTCAAAAAATCTTACAAAAATTTTTGAATAAAATAAAATTCAAAAAAAGTTGAGACAAACCTTCTACTAACCAAAAGAAAAAGAACAAATCTTCTACTATAATCTTAATAAATCCACAAAAGTTTAAAAAAAAATTTTTAAAAAATCCACAAAATTCATCCATTGAAAATAGTTGTTTAAAAGTCTGTACAACTCTTAAAATCTATAAATTGAGAACATTTCATTTTCTTTATCACTCTAATTTTTAAATAATGCTATTATATTAACTTATGCACAACCCCCCCAACAACCAAAAAAAAAAAAAAAAAAAAAGAAGAAAAAAAATATTGAGCACACTCCATTTCCTTCATCACTCTAAATTTCCTTCTTCCTTAATATCTTATGAGTTTTTTTATTTTAGAACTCTATGGGGTGTACACAGGCAAGAACATAATAAGGCTACAGTTGCACTTCTGAGGTGATCATATGCACGATCTCCTACTGATTATTGAGATCCGTTACGGTGGATTGTGAACCCGAAAGTCAGGCCCTCTGTTCTTTGCCATGTTTGGCTTATTGTTTTAGAGCTAGAATATTGTAGTTTGCATTCTGTTATCGCCAATGTGGTATCAGAGCACTAGTCCCCAAAAAAAGGAAAAAAAAAAATCTTGTGCAAAATAAATAAAAAAAGATGTGAAATCATAGGTTATGATGGTAAGTTATGGAACACTTTTATAATACTCTAAATGCTCCAAGTATTCAGGATATCCTCTTTTTTTTTGGGAGGGGTGCAAAAAACTCATCAAGCCTGATAATCACAGGTATCTGATTTTATTGAGACAGAGAATACATAGAAGATATATAAAAAACGCACTCTGACTCAAGAATGAGTCGGAGATGAGTATTATAATTTCAACCCATACCTTGCCTATTTTACTTTTTCATATTAAAAATAAAAATATATTTAACAACAATTCTTTATTCTAATATAAGTGCTTTTATCACAAAGACAAGTCTTAGTCATGTGTCATAATTACCTAATTATTACTCAATTATATAGATATTTTATTATTTTTATACTAATATATTTTATATATAATAGACAATATTTTCCAGGCGCCGGATTGAAGTACTAGTATAATAAAATGTAAAAACTTACAATTTTTTTTTCTTCCAAAAGATATATCTTGCAAAAACTGGTACCTATTTTTATCATCACTCATGAAAAATAATGGCTGCCCAACTGCATAATAAATATAGATGAGGAAGTTATGGATGCCAATCCATTTATCAAATCAAAGTAAATAACAAACAAAACAAAACCCAAGCTTGAATCATATTTACGTTTGATCCTCTCTAACTTCCCTCACTTCAATGCACACTTTCTCTCTCAGTATATACATACACACGTGTATGTATATGTTATACTCCTTAGAAATGAATGTTTACAATTCCCACTGAAACAGATGGTAACAAAGTAGGGAAAATGCCAAAGGCTTAGGCCTTCCATAAACCACTATCGAAAACCATTTCCACTTGTAATCAAGAATTGTTTCGAAAACCCTCGTGTCTTTTTTCTTTTCTCTCTCATCATCAATTTTCTACATTTCTGCCCTCGTTCAACAATTGGGATTACGGGTTTATTGACGTATATGTGGATTATCTGTTTATATTCAGAGATCGCAAAAATCTGAATTTCTGAAAAATCCATTACTGATTGATCTGTATATTTATATATGCAAAGAATTTTTTAAAGAAAGGGCACGTATAAAAGATTGTAGCTTTAATATATTTCCGGCAGAATTCTTGTGTCTTTCTCGATAAAGTTTGAGTCGTTGTTGAATTCTGTGTTTTCTGTTTGTGGGTTTTTGTGATTCCATGGCTGCCGGTGCAGAAGTGGCTGGTGAAACAGTGGCGGTGGAAATGGTGTCCTCTGCCGACCCTCTTTCACCAAAAAACACTGATACTGCCGATACTGCCGGGGAAAACAAGAACAAGAGTGAGACGAATTCTGACCCTAACATTAAAGATTCAGGGGAGATGGGTATAAATAATTTTGTTAAGGACTCTGATTCAAAATCAGAAATGCAAATGAAGGAAATTGTGGACATGCTTAAGACTCTCAAGTTGAATCCTCTGGCGAAGGAATTTTTTCCTTCCACCTACCATCGCAGCATGGGGGATGCCAATTTTGTGCCTGCCAATAAGGTTTCAGGCAATGAAGCTTTTCCGAATAATCGAAGGGTAAAAATTTGGTTCTCCTTTTGATTGATTTTGCCATGTTCATTTTAATTTGATAAAAGTGTGAAATTTTGTGATACTTCATTACTTATTGTATTTGTGAGTCTGTTAGTTCTTTAGGTTTCTTCACAGTATATTGGTTCAAGGATTTGATTCCTGGATTTTGGAATCATGACTTGCTTGATATAAATTTGGTTGGATTTTTCGGTTGTGTCCGAGGTTTCATATAGTCACTTATCTGTTCAAACAATTGGAATCTCAAACATTTGCTTGTTTTACAACAGCTACCAAGGTTGTTTTTAAGGGGTGTAACATTTGGACAACTTAACTAAAATTTGATCATATCTAACAAAGAACATAATAGGGCTGTTTCATGAAATGTTATCTCTGAATTTGCTTCCTGGGAAATGATTTATGAATTAACGACATGAATTATCTAAAAGAGATCGGTGGGGCCAAGAATCCTTGTTCTTAGGGTATTAACTGGAGATGCTTGGGTAATACTACAAATCCACCCCATCTCACATCCACCCCATTGAATTGGACAATTGGTTATATATCGAGATAATTTCATGATAATTTGTTTTAAATTTATCGCGATATATAAGCAATTTAATAGGGTGGATGATGGGTGGACATGAGATGGGGTGGACATTTAGCATTATCCAAGATGCTTTACTCCAGTTTCCTTATATTTGTTTGGATAAAGTTAATAGAAGAGTTTAGGACTGAGTCTGGAAACTATGTCATGCTTTTATCATTTGTAAGTATCATTTTCTTCACTGTAGCTGCTATAGTCAATCAATGCTTGAGGTTGAGGGTATGAATGCAAATGGCTTTTCACCAATAGTTTCCAATTATAATTGTTTGAATGAAATCATTGATATGGATAGTATTGGTAAATACTTTTGTTTGTACGCTGGATGAGGTTGGAGCTGGAAACTAAGATCTGTTTTTATTGTTTGAATTGCATTCCAAATTTCTGTCAAAAATGGATTATCGACTACTGTTTAATAGAAACAGATTGCTGAAGTAAATCTTTCTACATTAGTTCATTATAACAATGGGTGACGTCATGTTAGTTTATCATTTGTGAAATGGATCACTGACTTCTAGTTCTTCCCCCCCCCCAAACACCCCTACTTTCTTTTTTTTTTTTTAAATTTTATTATTGTTATTAATAATAATAATATTATTATTATTATTTTCTATAATTTCAACTCCAATAAATAAACGCCGGTTGGTCACCTAGACCATTGCCAAGTCATTTCTAGGTTTAGCATATCTGGTGTCTGTGAATCTGATTAGTGATTAACAGAAATGCCACACATTTAATTGCCTGATGGTTTATTTCCATGTACCACTGTCAAGTTTGTTAAATATGCCTTATGACAAATTTATTTCCCTTTTCCTTTTTCCTTTGTTTATTTTATTCTATTTTTATTTTTAATTTGACCCTTAAAGACTGGATGGGACCTGAATAGGTGCAAACTGAGTCACACCAATTGTTTCTTTCGATAACACACACACAAAAGAAAACATCCTAGATCCGAGGGTGGACATGATCTTTAGTTGGCCTTTTCTTTGTGTGTTCTTAAGATTGAAGGTTGTTTTTTCTCAGAGAAGAAACTACAACCAAGGCAGGAGGAGAATGGGAGGTAGAACTTTTAGAGCCCAGAGAGAAGATAATATCAGGCGAACAGTCTATGTTTCTGACATTGATCATAATGTAAGTAAAGTTCAATGGACTATCTCTATCACTTTTTATGATCAATATTAACACACTTTCATCTCTTCATTTTAGATAACTGAGGAACAACTTGCTGGCTTATTCAGCGGATATGGACAAGTAAGTTTCTGTACTCATATGTAAATATAGCGATTATTTGCAAATATTATACTACATGTTTATAGGAGCTGTGTTATTATTTGCAAATATAGCGATTAGGTATCTCTGTATTATTTAATGGCAGAAGTATCATATATTTCAGAATAATGAGAAGAGGATGAAATCCTTGTTAATCACGGCCTTGTTAATCACGGCATATGCCTCTGTGACACATATGCCATATGTTGACCTGCCTCCTGTTAGTAACTCCAAAGGGGAGTTACCAGTTAGCTTGAGACTGCTCAAGTACTTCTACTTTGTCGCATTCTAGTGGACTCCCCCTAGCCTTGTCTTTTGCCACAAATTTCCTTAATATTTTTTGGCAAAAAATGAGGTAGATATGCACTTTCATGTTTCTCGTAGAAGTTACTGCAGAAGAGTTGTTGAATTTAGGTGTTGCTTTTAGAATAAACTTGTCTATCCTTCATGAATCCGGGAGTTACTGTTATAGCCCTGTCAATATATACAATAATACAACTGTTAGTTGCTCATCTCTGCTGACAAAGGAGACATGCCAATGTGTAGCATTACTAGAATTGTCGCATCCCCTAAAAACAAAAATAAAAAACAAAAATCAAGTCTTCCATCTGGCCTGGGAATTAAACTACTTGTACAACCATTCTTACCCCGAGACTTACCCTTCACTGAGAAATGACGGAAACACTGCTGTTCGTTTTTAAAATTTTTACACATCCTTTTCTCTCTTTTCAATCTGACCTGTTGGAAAAAGAAACAATCCAGCTCTTGTCTGTTCTTGGAGAGCAATCTGGAGGAAAATGACAGTTCTGATTTAGTGTCTCCTTTATCTTTGCTGCCGTTGTTTGCCAGTGGCTGGTGGTGCAAGTCTTTATGTCTCACAGAAACTACAAGAACAGTGAAAAGGGCGATGCTTGTCCTTAAACTTGAGTATTCATGGTCGTTAGAAACCAAAATCTCCCAAGAAAAACAATACATGCACAAAAGTGGGATGAAGTCATTTCACGAGGTGATCTATCACTTGAATAATGTACAAAGAACATTCATCTCATGGAAGATTTTTAGTTTTTGACGGCTCCAATTATCTAACTATTTATTTACTTCACATTTCTCTTTCTTGTGTACCCCTTCGGTACTCTTGTATCTGGGCATCTGTTGTTAGATAAAGTTCCACTGCTAAATAATTATATATAAGATCAAAATTAGTTAGATTTACCTGTATTTGTTGCATACCATATAACATCGGTGCTTAACATTTGACATTGACTGAGAAAGATATGGTTGGGGTTGGATATGCTTGTGAGTCATGAGTTGCTTGCTAAATATAATTAGAAAAAAATGGCATTTGATTATGAGACGGGGTCAAGGTGGGCATGAGAGAAAAAATGTTTCTGATGTGGTAGAGAGAAGAAATTAAAGAGTGTAGTTTCTTTGACCTGCATAATTGTTTCTTTGATTATAAGATGGAGTTCAAGGTAGGCATGAGAGAAAAATGATTCTGATGTTGTACAGAGAAGAAACTAAAAAGTGTAGTTTCTTTGACCTGCGTAATTGTTTAAACACCCAATATATAGTATGATTTTGGGGAAGATTGTACAATGCCTATGAAATGAGTGTCATAAGGTAACTTTCTTGGCAGTGCATGTTTAAAATTTCTGCTTATGCCTTGGCTAATTGCTCTTGGAGCTCATCGACTTGCTTTTACGGTTGACAAGTTGCCCTACTGCAACTACGGCATGACACCAAATATGTCAATTTTTCAGAAGAAAACAATGCAGTAGGCGTTGGACGTGTTTGAAAAGGGGAAAAATTATAATTTGCAACAAATTCATAACTCATGAAGTGAGGCTAAGACTGAATGTCTACTGCCTCCACCCACATGGCATAACTTGAATGAGTTTAGGGTGGAGGAAGAAGTGAAGCTGTTATTTGTCTTTACATTTTTACTCCCAAAATAAACTTTTGAGTCGTCGTCAGTCATAACATGTACTTTCTGTAATGTACTGTGGCAAATAAATAAGTGTTCTAGAAGAGAAAGCATTACTGCTGGACATCCCAGAAGGGTAATAAGAGACAGCTTAACATGGTAGATTGTGCTACTAACTTACCATAATGGATGAAAAATGAGTAGATTGCTCATTTCTGGCATCTGTAGTGTGATCTATTTAAATTCCAAAAGCTATTCTTTTACTCTATTTTTTCCTATCAACCATTTTTAGAAAGTAGAAGCATCAATCTATGATTTTTTAAATCTATGTCATTGTAATAAATCTTACTTCATTTTTAAAATTTTGTCATTTATGAAGATATTTTCAGTTTATGCATGGAGGAATTCAGGATTTTTCATTCATCATATTCCTGGCATGTCACATTATTATTATTATTATTTTAAAAATAAATTTGACATAATGGGCCATGGGCCAAGGTTTATTACTGAGAAAATAAAAAACTAAATTTTCCATGTGAACGACGTGCTTAGGATTCGTTAGGTGTTATGGAGGTAGATTAAGTGTCGTATTTCTCAGATTGTCTTCTGACATTGTTTACCAACTCATGCAATTTTATCCCAAGTGATGCACAACCTTCCAGGTCTCCCCTTGACCAAAATTTTATGTTACTGATTGGGGTTACTAATCCAAATGGGATATAATAATGATATCTCTGAATATTTTTCTCCCCATTTTTGTGTCTCCACTTCGCAGGTTGTTGACTGCCGAGTTTGTGGTGATCCACACTCCCGTCTTCGATTTGCTTTTGTAGAATTTTCTGATGAGTGTACGTCAGTTTTTCTTCTTTTTCTTTCTTTTTTAAATTAATTTATTTAAGCATTGCGCAACTCCCTTATTTATTTTTTTATTTTTATTTTTTGCTTGGGGTGACTTTTTCCCTGTGGATTGGCAGATTCTGCTAAAGCAGCACTTAGCCTTTGTGGTACACTGTTGGGCTTCTCTCCTATTAAGGTTTTGCCTTCAAAAACTGCCATCCTTCCTGTGAATCCTACATTCCTTCCTCGGGTATGAACTAGTCTCAAGTGCAGCTAACACTCTTGTGTTTTATATTTTTATTTCAATTAGCTTTTCATAATCTATACTACCAACTTTCTGTATCCAGTCAGAGGATGAACGTGAGATGTGTGCGAGGACAGTCTACTGTACAAATATTGATAAGAAGGTAGGATGCCTTATCTTTCTGCAGTGCTATATGCTAAAGCTCTTTGCCATTTGATCTCCTCTGTTTATTATTCACATGTTTATGTTCCCCTTGCTTGAGCACTCTTGGCTGCTTAAGCTTGTAATGTACTTTGGATAATCCACTTCCGTTCATGGGTTAATGTTTTATATTTCTATTTTATGTTTGGTGAATAGGTTTCACAAGCTGATGTCAAGAACTTCTTTGAAACAAGATGTGGTGAGGTAAGCAAAATGTCTTGGACGTCAGGATGTTTTTGGGGTAGTGTTTTGGCTTGGAACATGTTAACTGATCGGATGAACCTCCTAATTGTAGGTTTCCCGCCTAAGGCTCTTGGGGGATCACATGCACTCAATGCGAATTGCTTTTGTTGAGTTTTCCATGGTAGGCCTGTTTAGATTTTGCTTGTGCCATTTCTTGATCTCAGCCAATTATGGTGACAGCTGGCGTTTTATTTTATCATCATTCAACAGAAAATTTAGTGTTCAATGCAATTATCAAGATTCACCAGTTCATTTGCGTGCCATACACAGTGACTAGATGTTTATATCTTGTACCTTTATTGATAAGAATTGATTGGGTTATGGGTTTACCTATTACTGATTGAGGTCTGGGCAATCACTCTGCTTCATGCTCGAAGCTACTTATAAAAATGTTTAGACTAGAGTAAGGTCCTAAGGACAGGGCTAAAGGAATTATCACTGACCAATAAATCTTTAGATAACATGATTGTATTGTATCGGTCATTTTGTGCACATTGCTCAATCACATACTGCATAAAAGGATTCACTGAAAATCCAATGGTACAAGTGAATAGAGATGGGTCGTACCAACTGGATTTCTTCTATTACGACATTAGCAGTTTTTCAAAACTCATTGAATGTGCATTGCTATTTTTGAACTACAATAAAATACCCATGCAAATCAGGAAATCTTGTCAAGGAATCTGCTAATATTAGCTTGATCAGTGGATTGAACCAAGGAAAAGTTAAATCTCATAGAGTTTGTATCATTATTCTTCAACGTATTGCGTACAGGTTGGAAAAGGAAAAGAGACGTCATTTTCATTTTAGTTGAATTGTTTTACTTGCTTTACATTCATTGTGTCCGAGAATTTAAGGAAACTTATATTTGACATAATATGTAGGCTGAGAGTGCACTTCTGGCCCTCGACTGTTGTGGTGAAATTTTGGGATCTGAACGCGTCAGGTAAAATAGAATTCATTGGATCACTGATAATTCGCTTGAAGTTTAACATTCCTTTGCTCTTACGAGTTTGATGTTGTTGTAGGGTAAGTCCATCGAAGACACCTGTGAGGCCCCGAGTTCCCTACCCTGGAATGCAGTAAAAACATTCGCCGGAGTAGAAAATCAGAAGGAAGTGAAGTGAATCCTCTAGGAGAACACTTCATTCAAGAGGAAGGGTTGGCAAGCCTCAACTCTCTTTTTTACACACTTTTCTTATTTTCCTGGAAACAGTAACTTTTTCTTGTTACTTTCTTGAAACTCTTGATCTCTAACCAAACTTCTACTGAGATGCTGGCCATCTTTGGTCCTCTTTATCAAGTACTTTTTACTATGATTACTCATAAATGCTATCTTGGTTACTGCAAATATACATTAGGTTCTTGAGGTTCGGATGAATGTCGACATGTGTGCGTCTATGGAGACTTTGATTTTTCATCTTTAGCTCATCAAAGAGAGGTTTTTTTCCACCTGAGCAGTGCTCTGGTGTCAAAATGAGCATCCACTCACATGGGTGGGTGGTAGCCCCACATGTGGTGGGCCTACCTTATTGTAAGCTGGTGTTCATTTTAACACGCAAACACAGTGGTATCGATATTCATGTCACTGGAATTTTAGGCGAGTCTTACCATTCGAATTTCTGATACATTGGGGGACAAAATGCACATTTATCTCCTCTGAATGTGCCACAAAAGCTCATCAACTATGAGTTTGGGATAAATTCAATTACCCTTGGCCCCTTTTAGTAATTAATCTTTAGTCCTTTTTGAAAATGAAATTTCTTTACATGTTTCAACTTTCAACTCCTCAAAAGTGAATTAAATCTCAATTTATCACGATGAGTTAAATAGTAATTTATTTTTAACTCCTTAAGCATATGAATAATAATATACAGTTTTATTCACTTAAGCATATGGTGGTCAATTCTTAGTTCACATGAACTACATGGTTCATGAATCCATAGGTAGATTCATTTGCGGTGCTCGCTCTTCAATGTGAACACGTGCCAAGGTGATCAAAACTTTAAACCATATAATAATAATAATAATAATAATCTATCTATATACACATAAAAATATAGTCATTGTCGTTACTCTTTTTGCTTGTTTTTACTTGCTAAAATTGGTATCGTATCTTGACCATTTAATATTTCTCTAGAAGAACTTTGTTGTCTGATTTTTTCATAATTGATAGACTTTGTTTTATTTTATTAATTAGATATATTTAACAATATTAATAATTTCATAATTATTTTCTTATTCTAAAATTAAATTTCCGGCACACTTCTACCATAAACCTCACCTCCGTAATTGAGCTAGTCACTTCGAATCCATTTGCCGTCAAGTCTTCCTCCTGTTCCTCCTTTTTTTTTTGGTATGGAATTTTTTGATAAAATTAATTATTATTCTTAATTTCTATCCTAATATATATATATATATATATATATTCTTGCCATTTTTACTTTTCTCGCTCTTTTTCACTTGTTAAAACTGGCATCCCATCTTGACCATTTAATATTTCTCTTGAAGATTCTTCTCGTCCGATTTTTTTTGTAATTAATAGACTTTGATTTGTTTTATTAATTAGATATATTTAAAACATTAATATTTCTATAATTATCTTCTTATTCCAAAATTAAATATCTCGTCCATTTTTATCATAAATCTCGACTCTGTAATTGAGCCGGTCACTTCGAATCCATTTGCCATCAACTCCTCCTTCTCCTCCTCTCTCTCTCTCTCTCTCTCTCTCTCTCTCTCTCTCTCTCTTTTATGAAATTTTTTGATAAGAATTAATTATTATTCTTAATTTCTATCCTAATATGTGTACACACACACATATACATAAAAATAGAGTCGTTGTCATTTTTACTTCTTTCGCTCTTTTTCACTTGCTAAACTGGTATCTCATCTTGACCATTTAATATTTCTCTTGAAGATCTTTATCGTTCGATTTTTCATAATTAATAGACATTGTTTTATTTTACTAATTAGATATATTTAACAACATTAATATTTCCATAAGTATCTTATTCTAAAATTAAATTTGTCGTCCACTTCTACCATAAATCTCGGTTTCGTAACTTATCCTGTCACTTCGAATCCATTTGCCGTCAACTTCTCATTTTTTGACAAGTTCAATAGTTTGTGTTCAAAGAAATGAGCATAACTTTTATTTGAAACTCCCAGAGTATCTTAATAGAGTACTTCAGACCTATCAATAACCTGCACATAGGTTTTACAGTCTAAAAAATATGGCCCAAGATCTGACATGTAGGTTCCTCATTGGCCTAGAGTACTATATTAGGATGCTCCTGGAGTACTTGGATTTTTTTTCCGTACTTTGAACTCCTAATTTGTGAAATTATTTTCTAGAAGAGTAAGGTTATATGGCACTAATGGTGTTCAAGACTAGTTCACTTGTTATTACATAATAAGTTAAATCAAGTATGTCACATATATTGACACATATATTAGTACGTAGTACCATTAGTGCTGTATGACATTATTCTTTCTAGAATAAGTAACATTTTGTATGTGTGTGTTTTAATAATTCTATTATTATTCTCCTATTTAGGGCAGGTATTTTTTAAAAAACTAATTTCATTATTATTATTATTATTGTTATTATTATTACTACTACTGTTATTATCTTCTTCTTCTTTTGGTCACTTGACACAACCAACTGGTCAAAGATCTTTTTCATAGTTAATCTTATGTTTCTGTAGTTGATTTTTCATGGTTCTATGAAAATAATGTAGATTATCATTATTATCATTTAATTGCGAATTAGATTTATGAGGTATTCATGATATCCATTTTTACTTTTGGCGGCAAAATATATTATGGGTTTTCTCTTGTGATATGTGCTTAGTTGGGAAAGTTAAAAGAATGGCACTTTACATTTTACAAGCTATGAAATGATATTTTTTCATCTTGCATCGTTGTATAATTTGGTTTATATATTTTTTGCCAAATTCAAAATAGTGTTTGTCCAAGTCAATGAGGCCTAGCCCATTTGGTTAGGGGGCTAGGCTGAGGTACTGGGACCTAGATGTCTCAGGTTCGATTCCTCAATATAGGATATTTCTATATTTTTATTGGAGTATGTATTCCCACTATATGTAGATTTGTATTGTTGATTTTCTTAGTATTGTGTTTCAGTATAATCAATATCTATAAGCATTTGTACTGCTATGATACAAATTTGTAATTGTACTTTAAAAAAAAAAAAAATAGTGTTTGTCCATATTTGTCTTTGGAATGAAATGATGAAAAAGTGCCACTTAACCACGAAATGCATATGTTAGGAGGACTAGCCTATCACGGAATAAAAGTAGAGGACCGGAAATGCATTGAGAGTAAAAGGTTATGGATTATTGCGCCAATATCAACTTTTCAAAATTACAAAAACTTTTTTTCAGTATTTATTGGCTTCCTTGTTTCTCAATATTATGATTTTGTCAAACTATAATCTTTTGGCTGGATTATTACTAATTTACTACTAAATTTGATTTGATATTCACTCTAACCAAAATATCCGTAAGACCCGGGAAATATGCGCATCTATTCCTTTCAATTATAAAGTTGCATCTCTCTCCAAATGTCCCTATAACTTTTTCACTTGGAAGCCATTAACTAAAAGCTTGCTATGAAGGTCATCTAGAAAGTTCATTTAGTGACTTATCACGCATAAGATACGATAAAATTGAAAATAATTTGGAGACCACCTCTAATTCTGTAATGAAATCATACAGTTTATATAGACCTATCACATGTACTTCTACTATTGAGGGATCCCACTCTCATTGGCCCATATATATATATATATATAGGTTTTCTGCCTCCGTTAGAGGTGGTCTTTGAATCATTATTAAAGACAATATATATATATATATATATATATTAGTAAAATACGAAAAGGAAATGAGAGCGCAAGTCTTGGGAATATGGAATAGAAGGATTGCAAATTTGAACTTTGCCACCATTGATATAGTATATGATAAACCGAATGAGTAAGGCTTAGTTCGGTATTATTGGAGCTTCTCAAATAAGTAGCTTCTGCTCTGCTAGATAAAAAAGCTCTTGTGAGAAGAATCAGTTTAGTGTTTGGTAAATATTTTTGTTAAAATTGTTGTACGGTCTAAAAGCTGTTTTTAAGTGTTTGATAAATTTAACTTTTTCATTATCGTGTCATTTTATATTTACTAAAAAGTACACGATTTAAATATCTATTTATTATATGGTATCCATTTCCCCCCTTTTTTATTGTGTGAATAATATGTAATATATATATGTTATTTCACAAAGAATTACAAAATATCGACAAATAAGAACTCAAAGTGAAAATTTATTTGAAATTTTTTTTAATGAAAAAAATTATTTGAAATTAGCTAATTAATAAAAATATACAAAAACTAAAATAAAAATATATATTGCAAAATCAAATAAATGATTTAATGAGAAAATTTAAAATAAAATTGACGATTGCATGAGATAATTTGTAAATTTTCTCTATTTTTATATAATATATCAAAATATATAAAAAAATTAAATATATAGGTTTAAATTGGAGAATCTAATTATTATTAAATGGAAATGTTAAAAGTAGAAATTGAAAAGTTACCTTTTAGCTGCTTTTCAAAATCTGCTGTAGAATGTTATTGCTCCCCTAATAATAACTTTTTTTAAAATTTATCAAACACTTTCGTCAGTTGTACTTTTAAAAAAAAAGCAGAAGCTAGGTATCCAATAGCACAAACCGAGCCTGCAGCATGAAACAAGTGGCAAAATATTCAATTATATTAAGGAGGACAACATGGAACGTGGAAAAAGTGTACGTTCTCTCATTCGAGGATTGGAGAGGGTCTATCACGGTTGAATTAGTATATTTTGCTTTAACATTAAAGATATATTGTGCTTCATTCCACAATGCTAGTATTATGGGTTAAATACTTTTATGATCATTATTATTATAAATTATCCTTTTAAGTTATTAAACTACCACAAAATTTTTACTTGTTCCTTTATGGTCATTGAACTTAAACATCCAAAGAGGTTCCGCACACTATATTTAACGAATGATATGAAGTGTCATAACAGCAAGCGTATCTTGACTTGACAGCTCCTCCCTATGGCAGATTTATTCCTTTAAGTAGTCACTGGACTTTACATTTAGGTTAATAAACCATCACTTAACCTTGAAATGATACTCGTTAATCACTTAACTAACAAAATATTAATCCCAATATAATTGTAAATGACATTACTTTTTCAAAATAGATATCAATATTTCTTTTGATATTTATTTAATAAAGTGGTTGTATTACTTTTCCAAAAATAAAAAAATAAAAATAAAAATAAAGTAGTTGTATTTTAATCACAATAATTTTGGTATCCAGTGATATAATTTTTTTCACTCTCAAGATTGAAAGTTGAATGAAACAAAGCAAGCATTTTTAGCTTTGTATGACTAAAAATTGTTTACTTTCTTTTATTCACCTTTCAATTTTAAGAATGAAACAAATTATATCACGGACTACAAAAATATGTTACGAGTAAAATATAACCACATAATTAAATAAATATCAAAAGAAATGGCGATGTCGATGAATCACGCCCGAGGCGTGACAATTGTCTGACTTTCAAGACCATATTATCGATTATTTGGAGCAAATCTAAGCTTTCGGGTTTAGGTTGGGTCGTATTTGATAATTGCTTGTGTAGCTGAGAATGGGCATTTTTGTATTATGCGTCTGTAATGATCTGATGTTCTCTCTCGACCCTCTTACATCATTCATAGCTCGAAAATTATATTAAATAGATCTTAAATGGAAACTCTCGAGGTAAACATTAATAAGAGCTAATTTATAAGATCAAACTACCAACTTATGTCCATATACATGTTTAAAAGACTATCTTGTATTTATTTTAATAGAATGCTAAATCACCTAAATCATTTATTTAGTTAGTTTGATTTAATTTTAAAATTAATATCAAATAACAAATGTTCCAACTATCAAATCAATTAGTTAAAATGGGTGGCTATGTTAATACCATACTTTTTACTAATTATACCACAACATAATTGCATTCAATTTCCTTATTTTTTTCATGTTCAAAAAAAAAAAATTCCTTATTTTTTCCAAATATTTACTTTTGTATCATTAACTTATTTCTATCATATTTTTTATTTTTAATCTTTTATTAAGTTTGACATCTTGTGTCATATAATATTTTTATTTTAAATATTTCTTTGTTAGAACTTTCTAAATTTTTTTAGTATATACAAAAGTAATATCTCTATAAAGTAGAACTATATATTTTGCTAATTTTGGATTCTTCATTCTAATAAAAATGTGGTGTAGATATCAAAAAATGTATTGCATATATATATATATATATATATATTTTTTTTTCCTTTTAAAATTGGAACCTGTTATTTATCTTTTTTAATCACACGCTTTAACCACAATACACAAATACATATAACAAAATTTTCAGTTATTTTCGATTGACTGCCCCATTTCCTTACCAACAATTGAATAGCTGATAAAATTCACCGGATCCGTTTGCTTCTGCCCATTTTGTTCATTTCTTCCCCATATGAATGCCGAAGAGTCTTCATTTTTTTAAACGAAAAAAGCATTTCATCAAATGATAGAGCGTACAAGAAAGCCCACGGAGATGGGTCAGATATAGAAAACTATCCATGTCCTGATATTTTATCTATTCGCTCAGGTTCTCAATTTCTTTGTCAATGATCCCAATCTTGTGTTTGAGTCAGCTGCATTTTTGCCTTCTAGCATCCTAAAAACATTGTTCATGACTTTCAAATGTAGGGCCTTCCTGTTTTTGCCAATTTTCTTCGCTTTCATTTTTTGATACTCATCATCTGCAAGGTGTGCACCCTTGGCATACGGAGTCGGTTTAAATCCGACTATCAATTCGTCTTCAATTTCACTGTGATTAGTTTGAGGTGGAAATTGAAAATAACCAGCAAGAGAGGGTAAAGTGATCACCAGATTATCCCATTTACAATCTTTTTGGTCAAATTGAATGAAGTGGAAGATGGCGGGGGTCCCAAAACATCGAGATTGGTGGAAGTGATTGCTGTGGGTGTTTCGGGGTGAACGTGTGATTTTCTGCCGTCCTTTTGCCGCAGTAAAAGGGTTTAGAGGTGAAATCGTGCCCTTGAAATTAATGGGATGGGTTTAGGAAATGCCAGCCCATTAGTAAAATATTTTTATTTTTAATCCCCCGGTAAATTTTGTTGGACGATGTTACAAAAATCCCCTTGGTTTTTATTAATCTGGAATTTTAAATTCAACTGAGTTTACCTTACAAATATCTACTGTGTTGTAGAAAGATAATGATCTATTGACATTGAGAGTTGAAATAGTTAGTTAATAATTTCCGAGGAAGAAATGTGCTGCAGCATTAAGCAAGATCAGATATGTATCTGGAAAACTAATCAACTAACAAATATTTATACACAGGACTAGAGAGTGTCACTTATCCGCTCTCAATGTTCATATAGATCATCTTACCTTTTTCCTCGGCGTATAAACAGACTAGGGAATGCCAATAATCCACTCTCGTGCATCATTGTCAGTCGATAAAATGTGATGAAAACAAGTATGTATCATTTGAAAGGATTGTTATGAGTGAACGAGGTCAAGGATATAATAATATGTTTAAAGAAAAAACAAATGACCACGAGCTTCCCTCAAGATTTTCAGTAACGAAGGTAATCAACACCCCAGTCAAACACTTAAAAATTGTAATATAATTTATTGTTTCTAATTATTTTTTTATTTTCTAAACAACAATTGAACTTGTTATTTTAGATAAAATATGGATAGGTACAATTTTGTTATACTCATATTTCTTATTTTTCTATACTCTTTAAGTTTAAGAAGTGAATTTTAAATTTAAATAAAATTATAATAGGATTCTACTTAAATGGTTGTCAAATTTTATTAATTATATTTATATATATGGATTTGGATGAAAGTATAAATTTTGTAAAGATTGAGGACCTATTCGCCAAAATTTAAGGGTTAGAAACAAAAGTGTAAATGGATGTCAAAGTTGTGGACCTTTGCTGCCAATTTATACCCACTTTAAAACAACAAAAAAGTTCAGAAGTAAAAGGGAATAAGAAATTTTCTCAACTTTTGGGTGTCCGACGAAGTTAGAAATTATTGATAGAGGACCTAGCTAATTTGAGAAAGAAGAATGGGGTGGAAGGGGGCAGACGCTTTTCAGGGGTTCTGCCCCTGAAATTTTTTTTACTGTAAATTCTTGAGAGTACCTATAATTAATCATCTGAATCAAATGCGTTAGTTGTTAGTATCCAATTTAATAGTATTAATTTCAATGAGAATGATGTAGCGGACAAATTAATTGGATTTAGTACAACTCTGAATCTAAATTCGACGAACACAAGTTCATTTTTGGAATCAAGAAATGAGTTGAACAAAAGCATGTAGCTAATTTAAAACAAAATGTAGTGCACTTAACAAAAGATTATATTGGCCTTCAATTTCTTTTCTAATTTTGATGAAAGAATTAATGAGTAAACGAATACAAAATAATTTTCACAAAAACAATGCAGTTCCTATAAATTTCTCCACTTTTAGCCCACCCACTTTAAGCGTCGAAGGGGAAAAGGAGGGTTAACTCGGTTTGGATTGGCTGAAATTAAAAAGGAAAACGGAATTTATATTTTGGGAACAGAAGCATGGGTCTTGGGCTCCAGCTAGGTCCAGCTACCACTTGGCTCCCTCAATGGCTACCATAACGTAAGGATTTCTACACGAGTGGGTTTGACACAGGGCCGGTCCTGGGCCGAGACTGGTGAGGCAGCCGCCTCAGGCCCAGGACCAATAAGGGCCCATTTAAGTTTATTACCTGGCCAAAATATATCTACTCTTTTTTTTTTTTGATTTTATTTTTAGGGCCCAAAATTTGTAAGCAATTAAGGCCCCAAATCTCAAAAATTTAAAGGCCCATTTCTGCCCAAATTTTTTTTATTTTTCAAAATTCAGTTTTTAAAAGAAAAAAAAAAATTTTACACGCGATGAGAGGGGAAAAAATTCTGAAACAAAACATACGAATTCCTCTCTCAAGCTCACAACCATTCCCCCCATCCCAATTACCAAAAACCCTAAATTAAAAAATATCCACAATTCCAAATACCCAATTTCATATAATATGAAATTTGATTTTACAAATTTCA